>JBAPLJ010000021.1:0-46363 GCA_037832345.1 Rhizophora mangle | reverse complement strand
GCATTATATTGATTTTATGAAGCTCATTTCTACATTGTTGGTGCTCTAAATCCATTGAATTACATCAAATGAAGGTGTGATTAGTCTAAATTAGCTGTTCTTATCTATATTAAGTGTTTTAATTCCATAATAAGGAGATCATCTATTCATTTATAACTAATTTTATTTTTTGGGTTTTAAAGGTTATTAATTCAGCTTATAAATAAGCTTGACTTTATTGTTAAAAAGAACATAACATTAGTGAAAATTTTCTCATTTAATTTATTTGAAAACTGAGGAACTTATCACTCCCAAATCTCTTCTTTGTTGGAGTGTGGCATCTATATCCTTCCTTATACCCTTGGTTTATGTTCCTTGAACATTGGGTCTTGGTCTTACATGATTTAAATATGATTTCTCTTTCTTTGGTTCTTATTCAATTTGTCAAGTGTGTTGGGTGCCTAGGCCACATTTGTTAGGATTCACATCATTTTATGTTAACACAAAACATTATATTCATTACAACAAGCATGATTGTAAATCTTTGGTACTATGAACCCATCAAATTTCATCAAGTAAATGACTCATAGATCTTGACTAGTTCTCCTTACAAGTGTTAAATGGTTTAATTCTCGAACAATGAGACCTCCTTTCCATTTGTTGACAACAAATCTTCTCCTTTCATTGCAACAAGCTCATTTGTACAACTTCGGTACTCTAAATCCATTGAATTCCAATAAAAATGGGTTGTGATTGGTCTGAATTATCTTTCTCTTACATATTGGGTGATTTAATTTCCAAATAATGAGATTAACTCTTCATTTCTAACTAATAAGGCTCATTTCTTCACAATTACTTTTTTTGATGACAAAAAATATTATAGTCATTGCAATAAGTACGTTTATACAACTTTGGTAGCCTAAATTGATTAAATTCCTACGTACAGGGGTCAAATTGATCTTGATTTGAATTTCTTATAGCTATTTAAGTTTTCAATTCTAGAATAATGAGATCTTCTCTTCATTTCTAGCTAACAAGGCTCTTTGCTTCAATTAATGAACTTATTTACAAAAATGATTGCAAAATCCACTGAAGACCATTAAGCTGGTGAGTCATTGATATTGATTAGCTTTCCTCATAGGTGTTAAATGGCCTAACTCCCAAACAATGACACTATCTCTTCATTTTTTTTAATAACAAGGCTATTCATTTTGTTGTAAAGAGTTATTCACACAAAATGATCTCATAATTGACTTTTATGCCAAAAGCAAACATTAAATTCATTGTAATAAGATCATTGGTACTTCATTGGTACTTTAAACCCATTAAATTCCATAAAGGAAATGAGTCATTATCTTGATTAGCTTTCCTTATAGGCATTGAATGGTTTAATTCTCCAACAATGAGATTGCCTCTTCATTTTTTGATAACAAGGCTTCACTTTACATTTCAAAGAGTCATTTACACAAAATGTTATTGTAAATAACTTTTATGCCAAGAGCAAACATTATACTCATTACAATAAGATCATTGGTACATCTTTGGTACTCTTAACCCTTTTATTTCCATCAAGTAAATGAGTCATTGATCTTGATTAGCTTTCCTTATAGGCATTAAATGGTATAATTCCTAAATAATGTGATTGTCTCTTCATTTTATGATAACAAGGATGTCTATATTCATTATATTCATTGCAACAAAGCACATCTATAAAACTTTAGAACTCTAAGCCCATGGAAATCCTTTAAACAAAGGTTAGATTGATCTTTATTACCTTTTTTTTTAAAGCTATTTAATGTTTAAATTCCTAAATAATGAGACTTTACTTCATTTTTAGCTAACAAGGCTCCTTCCTTTGTTGTAAGGACTTATTTACACAAAATGATTGCCTTCACAAAACATTATATTCATTAGAATAGAGAAGTTTGGACACTTTTGGTACCCTAAACCTATTGAATTCCGTCAATTAAATGAGTCATTAATTTTAATTAGCTTTCCTTATAAGTATTAAATAGTTTAATTTTTGAACAATGATATTGCCACTTCATTTTTTGATGAAAAGGTTTCTCTTTTCATTGTAAGGACTCATTGACACAAAATGATCTCATAACTAACTTTTGTTTTAACAATTACCATTATATTCATTACAAGAAACTCCTTTCTACATCTTTGCTACTATAAATACATTAAATTCCATCAAAAATTAAAAAAAAAATGTTTGATTGGTTTAGATTAGCTTTTCCACACATATGAGTGTTTTAATTCTTGAATAATGAGATTTTTTCTTCATTTCCAACTAACAAGGCTCCTTCATTCATTGCAAGGACTCATTCTTGCAAAATGATCTTGTAATTAACTTTTGTGTCAATAGCAAACATTATATTCATTGCAACAATCCCTTGAATTCCATCAAAAAAAGGTATGATTGGTCTAGATTACCTTATCTTATAAGTATTGAGTGTTTCAATTCCTAAAAGATGAGACTATCTTGTATTTTTTATAACATGACATTACTTTTCATTGTAATCACTCATTCATGCAAAATAATCTTATAATTTACTTCTATATCAATAGTAAATATTATATTCATTGCAATAAGCTCATTTATACATCTCTAGCACTCTAAATTGATTAAATTCCATTAAAAGAAATTTAGGAAAGAGTAATGAATTTAAGGTTATGGATTAAAAGAACTTAACAAGATTAAATTACAAAATATGAAAAAAAAAAAAAATAATTAGATTCAATTCCTTGTAGGAACTAGAAAGAAATAAAAAAAATAGTCTTTATCTCCCTTTCACCTAATTAAATAGGATTTACTTTTGAATTAGGAAGGAATCAAATAGAATATTTTTTTTCTTTTTTTTTTTTTCTTTTCTTCTTTATCCAATAAGATTTTCACTTTTTTTTGTCTTTTTGCAAAAATTTAAATACAAGAAAAGGACAAACTAGGGTTTATGGATTCGAAGAACAAGTGGTTATAAAATGTGGCTAAAAAGACAAGCAAAAGAAATGAACCTCAAATTTAGATAAGGAAACTTGATTTAGAGCTAGGTTATGATACTAACTCATGTGAACCCCAAAAGTCATAGATTAGTGACCTAACACGAACAAGGAATTTGAATAACTACCCAAGAAAACTAAATTAGATTTCAATTTTGCAAAACCTAAATCCAATGTTTGACAAAAATGCACCTAAGGAATAAAGAAGGATATGAACACCACTCTCTAAAAAAGAAGGGATTTAGAAGTGATAAGTCAAGTTAAATGCCATAAGAAGAGTTAATTCGTAACACGTTCTTAATTTTTGAAAAGCTAAAGGAGAAAATTCTAATTTTTTTTGCTTCATTAATGTTCTACTTATTTTTAACAATAAAATCAAGCCTATTTAATGCTAAATTTACAACTCTAACCCTAGAGAAAATGACAAACATCATAAATAAGCTAACAACAATTCTCCTCTTATTTGTTTTTGGAGTTGATGTAGATATCCTTACAATCACTTGACACATACTTATACAATAAATAAAGTCTTGGCCTGCATTATGATATGTTTTGTAGCCTTTTAAGCTTAAGATAGTTTCTTTGGCCCAAATTTCTTTAGTTAGCTCATCAAGTGCCTCTTTCATCCTTTTAGCTTTAAACATGTTATTAGCCCTACTTAAAACCTCAATAGAACCTTAAAACCCCTCCATGCATTTGATCCTTTGTGTATCTCATCATCATCTCTTCATTTCTAATTAACAAGGTTCCTTCCTTTGTTGCAAGGACTCATTTACACAAAATGATGGTGAAATTAACTTATTTCTACACAAAACATTATATTCATTAGAACAAGAACATTTGTACACCTTCAGTATTTTGAACACATGGGATTCCATGAAGCAAATGAGTTAATGAACTTGATTAGCTTTCCTTATAGGTATTGAATGGTTTAATTCTTGAACAAAGAGATTGTCTCATCATTTTTGATAAATAGGATTCTCTTTTCGTTGTAATGACTCATTTACACAAAATGATCTCATAATTAACTATTGTGACAACAATAAACAATACATTCATTGTAAGAAGCTCATTTCTACATCTTTGGTACTTTAAACCCATTGAATTCCATGAAGTATAAGTCATTGATCTTGATTAGTTTTCCTTATAGGGAATGGATTAATTCTTAAACAATGTGACCACCTCTTTATTTTTTGATAAATAGGCTTTGCTTTTGTTGCAAAACTTCATTTCCACAAAATAATCTTGCAATTAACTTTTTGTGTCAACAGCAAACATCTTATCCATTACACCAAGCTTGTTTGTTCATATTTGGTACACTAAATCCTTGAATTTTATAGAAAAAAAAAAAAAGGTGTGATTGGTCTAGATTACCTTTTCTTATACATATTGAGTGTTTCAATTGTTGAATAATGAAATTATCTCTTTATTTCTAACTAACAAGGCACCTTCCTTTATCACAAGGGCTCATTTACATGAAATAATGGTAAAATTAACTTTTGTATCCACACAAAACATTATATTCATTGAAACAAGCATGTTTGTGCACTTATGGTACTCTGAACCTATTGAATTCCATTAGGTAAATGAGTCATTGATCTTAATTAGCTTTGCTTACATGTATTGAATAGTTGAATTCCTAAACAATGAGACTACCTCTTCAATTTTTGATAACAAGGCTTATCTTTTCATTGCAAGGACTCATTCCCATAAAATGATCTTGTAATTAACTTTTTGGCATTCTATATCCATTGAATTCCATCAACATAAGAAAAAAAAAAGACTAGTCTAGACTTTTTCTTAATGTATTAAGTGTTTTAGTTCTTGAATAATAACACCATAATGTCAATCCCAAAAGATGTGGTTTAGGTATCCAACACACATATGGAATTAAATAAGAACCCAAGAAAGCTAAATCAAGTTTCAATTATGCAAGTCCTAGATCCAATATTCAAGGAACATAACCTAAGCTATAAACAAGGATATGGATGGTGCCCACCAGCAAAGAAGGGATTTGAGAGTGATAAATTGGGTTGAACGTCACAAGAAAAGTTAGTAAGTTCTTTTGTTCTTTAAAGAATTGAATTGAATAAGTGAATCTCACTTTTATTTTCACTAATATTCTGCTCCTTTTAATAATGAAATCAAGCATATTTATAGGTTGAATTAACAATCATAAAAATCCTAAAAATAAAGGCAATGACAAACTCCCAAAATATAAGAACACTCTTATTTTATTGTAAACTCTTAATTTTTAAGAAACTCCTATTTAGGAGTGGATTTTATTGTAACCTTGGCCCATTAAGTACTCTAATGAAATTAATAAAGCCTTGGCCCACATTATGATGTGCTTTGCTACCCTTTAAGCTTGAATTATTTTCCTTAGCCCAAATTTCTTTAATCAACACACTAAGTGCCTCTTTCATCCTTTTAGCTCTTAAACATGTCATAGGCCATTCTTAAATGCTTAATGGACCCCTAAAAGTCCTCCATGCATTAGTTCCATCATGGATCTCATTGTTTCCTCTCCCCAAAAAAAGATTTGTCTCAAATCATCACTTGCATAAAAAAAAAAAACATGTTGGGAGCAACCTCACATGCACTCCCTTACATGTTTCACTCCACTCCCTCATAATATGATAATCACTCTTGTGTTTGCACATTGTATAAATTTGGCTTATCTCTCTCATTCTTTTATTGAACTAAGCAACCTCAATTAAAGTCATCTTATAACTAACTAATTCTAACAAATTAGAATCAAAGAAAAACATAATAAGATTAAATTGCAAAACACAAAAGAAAAAAAGATTAATAATATCCAAATCAATGTAGGAATTAGAAAGAAATAAGGAAATAAAACCTCTATAAAATGTGGCTAGAAACCTTGGGTTTGTAGAAAAAAACAAAAGAAAAGCTAGTGTCTGTAGATTCAAAGAACAAGAGGTTATAGAATGTGGTTAAGAAGAAGAACAAAAGAAAAACTTAAATTTTAGATAAAAAAAAACTTGTAATCCTTAAATCTTTGACATTAATGTGAATCTTAAAAGATGTGTCTTAGGGACTGATCATGTACAACTAATCGAACAAGAACTCAAGAAAGTTAAATCATATTTCAATAATGAAAAACCTAGACCTAAAGTACAAGGAACATGAACCAAAGGTATAATGGACATCATAGTTTAGCAATGAAAGGATTGATAAGTTAGGTTCAACGCCATAAGAATAGTTAGTTCTTTAAAAGAACTCACGAAGAAAATTCTCACTTTTTTTTTTTTAATATTTTGCTGTTTTAAACAATGAAATCAATCTTATTCTAAGCTGCATTAACAACCTTAAAATCCTTAAAAATAAAGACAATGATAAACTCTTAAAATATAAAACACTCCTATTTTATTGTAGATAGGTATTTTATAAAAACAAATTCCTATTTAAGAGTGAATTTTATTGTAACTCTAGCCTATTAAGTACTCCAATCAAATCAATAAAGCCTTGACCTTCATTAGGATTGCTTTATAGCCCTTCAAGCTTGAATTATAAGAACAGGCTCGTTTGTACATCTTTGGTACTCTAAATCTTTTGAATTCCATAAAAAAAAGGTATAATTGGTTTAAATTATCTTTTCTTACATTCATTGTGTGTTTCAATTCAAGAATAATGACACTATCTCTTCATTTTTAATTAATAAGGCTCCCCACTTCATTACAAGGACTTATTTACACAAAATGATGGTGAAATTAATTTTTGTGTCAACATAAAATATTATATTGATTGGACCAAGCACATTTGTACACCTTTTCTACTCTAAACCCATTGAATTCCATCAAGTAAATGAGTCATTAATCTTAATTAGCTTTCCTTATAGGTATTGAATGGTTTATTTCTTAAACAATGAGTCCACTTCATTTTTTTTTGAACATAACTTCTTTTTTTTCATTGCAAGGACTCATTACCACAAAATAATCTCATAATTAACTTATGTGCCAACAACAAACATTATATTCATTGCAGCAAGCTCGTTTGTACCATTTTGGTGCTCTAAATCCATTGAATTACATAAAAAAAAAAAAAAAAAGTGATGATTGGTCTAAAGTGACTTTTATTATAATAATTGTGTTTTAATTGCTAAATAATGAGATTGTCTCTTCTTTTCTAACTAACAAGGTTTCTTCCTTCATTGTAAGGACTCCTTTACACAAAATCATAATGAAATTAACTTTTAGGTCAACACAAAACATAATATTAATTAAATAAGCATATTTGAGTCCCACTGGTACTCTAAATGCATTGAATTCCATCAAGCAATTGAGTCATTAATCTTGATTCACTTTCCTTATAGGTATAGACTAGTTTTGTTTATGAACAATGACATTGCTTCTTCTTTTTTTTTGATAACAATGCTTCTTTTTTCATTACAAGGACTTATTCCCATAGAATGATCTCATAATTAACTTTTATGTCCACAATAAACATTATATTCAGTGCAACAAGCTCATTTGTATATCTTTAGTGTTTTAAATCAATTGAATTTCATTAAAAAAATGTTTGATTGGTCTTGATTAGCTTTTCTCATATGTATTGAGTGTTTGGTGCTTTGAACCTTTGAATTTCATCAAGTAAATGAGTCATTAACCTTCATAAACTGTCGTTATAAGTATTGCATGGTTTAATTCTTGAACAATGAGGCTATCCCTTCATTTTTTGATAATAAGACTTCCCTTTTTGTTACTAAGACTCATTAGCTTTTGGGTTAACAGCAAATATTATATTTCTGGTAACAAGCTCATTTCTTCATTTTTGGTGCACTAAAACCATTGATCTTCATAAAAAAAAATGTGTAATTGGTCTAGATTACCTTTTTTTTATACATAGAAAGTGTTTTTCATTACTAAATAATGAAACAATCTCTTAATTTCTAACTAATAAGGGTCCTCTATTGTAAGGACTCATTTACACAAAATGATGGTAACATTAACTTTTGTGTCAACAAAAAACTATTATATTATTTGGAACAAGCACGTTTGCACACCTTTAATACTTTAAACCCATTGAATTCTATCAAGTAAATGAGTCATTGATCTTGATTAGCTTTCCTTCCAAATATTGAATGGTTTAATTCTCAAACAATGAGAACAACCTTTCATTTTTTGACCATATGGCTTCCCTTTTCATTTCAAGGACTCATTCAAACAAAATGATCACAAAATTAACTTTTTGTCAACAATAAGCATTGTATTAATTGTATGAAGCTCAATTCTACAACTTTGATACTCTAAGTCCATTGAATTGCATCAAATAAAGGTGTAAATGGTCTAAACTAGTTATTCTTATCTGTATTAAGTGTTTTAATTCCATAATAAGGAGATTATCTTTTCATTTATAACTCACTTTATTTTTTGGGTTTAAAGGTTATTAATTTAGCCTATAAATAAGCTTGATTTTATTGTTAAAATGGGCATAACATTAGTGAAAATTTTCTCAATTGATTTATTTGAAAATTAAAGAACTTTTCAAGAACTAACTATTCTTACAGTGTTCAACCTAAATTATCACTTCTAAATCCCTTCTTTGCTAGAGTGTGGCATCTATATTCCTTATACCATAGCTTCATATTCCTTGAACATTGGGTCTTTGTCTTGCATGATTTAAATATGATTTAGCTTTCTTAGGTTCTTATTTGATTGATCAAGTAAGCCACATTTGATAGGATTCACATCATTTTGTGTCAACACAAAACATTATATTCATTACAACAAGCATGATTCTAAACCTTTGGTACTTTGAACCCATCAAATTCCATCAAGTAAATGACTCATAGATCTTGATTAGTTCTCCTTACAAGTGTTAAATGGTTTAATTCTCAAACAATGAGACCTCTTTTTCATTTGTTGATAACAAGTCTTCTCCTTTCATTGCTAAGACTTATTCACACAAAATGATATCCTTTCATTGCATCATGGTTTGTACAACTTTGGTACTCTAAATCCATTGAATTCCAACAAAAATGAAGTGTGATTGGTATAGATTATCTTTTTTTTTTTAATACATATTGGGTGATTCAATTTCCAAAAAATGAGATTATCTCTTCATTTCTAACTAACAAGGCCCATTCCTTTGTAATTACCTTTTGTGTCAACAAAAAAAATATTATATTCAATACAAGAAGACAATTGGTACATCTTTAGCACTCTAAATCCATTGAATTCCATCAAATAAACAAGTCATTGATCTTGATTAGGCTTCCTTATAGGTATTGAATGGTTTAATTCCTGATCAAGGTGATCATCTCTTCATTTGTTACTTACAAGGATGTCTATAATCATTATATTCATTGCAACAAGCATGTCTATACAACTTTGGTACTCTAAACTGATTGAATTGCAACATACAAGGGTCAAATTGATATTGATTAGCATTTTTTATAGCTATTTTAGTTTTTAATTCTAGAATAATGAGATCTTCTCTTTGTTTCTAGCTAACAAGAGTCTTTCCTTCAATGCATGGAGTTACATAGAATGATAGTGAAATTAAATTTTATGTAACATAAAACATTGTATTCAATGGAACAAGCATGTTAGTACTCCTTTAATACTCTGAATCCACTAAATTCCATCAAGCTAATGAGTCATTGATCTTGATTAGCTTTCCTTATAGGCATCGAATGGTTTAACTCCCAAACAATGACACTATCTCTTCATTTTTTTACTAACATGGCTATTCTTTTCATTATCAAGGGTCATTCACACAAAATGATCTCATAATTAACTTTTTTGCCAAAAGCAAACATTATACTCATTACAATATGATCATTGGTATGCTAAACCCATTGAATTCCATGAAGGAAATGAGTCATTGATCTTGATTAGCTTTCCTTATAGGCATTGAATGGTTTAATTATCCAATAATGTGATTGCCTCTTCATTTTGTGATAAGAAGGCTTCTCCTTTCATTGCAAAGTGTCATTTACACAAAATGCTATTGTAATTAACTTTTGTGCCAAGAGCAAACATTATACTCATCACAATAAGATCATTAATACATCTTTGGTACTCTTAACCTATTAAATTTCATCTAGTAAATAAGTCATTGATCTTGATTAGCTTTCTTTATAGGTATTAAATGGTATAATTTCTAAACAATGTGATTGTTTCTCCATTTTATGATAACGAGGACATTTATATTCATTATATTCATTGCAACAAAGCACATTTATAAAACTTTGGTACTGTAAACCCATTGAAATCCTTCTAACAAAGGTTAGATTGATCTTCATTAGCTTTTTTTTTTTATATATATAGCTATTTAATGTTTGAATTCCTAAATAATAAGACTTCCCTTCTTTTTTAGCTAACAAGTCTCCTTCTTGTATTGTAAGGACTTATTCACACAAAATGATGATGAAATTAATCTTTTTGCTTTCACAAAACATTATATTCATTGACAGATAAGTTTGGACAATTTTGGTACTCTAAACCTATTGAATTCCATCAATTAAATGAGTCATTGATCTTATTTAGCTTTTCTTATAAGTACTAAATAGTTTAATTTTTGAACAATGAGACTGCCACTTCATGTTTTAACAAAAAGGTTTCTTTTTGTTATAAGGACTCATCAGCACAAAATAATCTTCTAACTAACTTTTTTTTTTTTTTAAACCATTTATTGCAAGAAACTCCTTCCTATATCTTTGCTACTCTGAATACATTGAATTCCATAAAAAAAAAAAAAAAAAAAGAAAAGGTTTGATTGGTTTAGATTAGCTTTTCCTATACATATCAATGTTTCAATTCTTGAATAATGAGATTTTGTCTTCATTTCAAACTAACAAGGCTTCTTTATTTATTGCAAGGACTCATTTACAAAAAATGATGGTGAAATTAACTTTTTGGTCTAGAAAAATAATTTTATTCATTGGAACAAGCATGTCTTTAAACCGTTGGTACTTTGAATCCATTGAATTTCATCAAGCAAATGAGTTATTAATCTTGATTAGCTTTCCATATAGGTATTGAATGTTTCAATTACTAAACAATTGGACTATCTCTTCATTTATTGATAACAAGACTTCTCTTTTCATTGTAAGGACTCATTAATGCAAAATGAACTTATAGTTAACTTTTGTGCCAACAGTAAACATTATATTCATTGCAACAATCCTTTGAATTCCATAAAAAAAAAGGTATGATTGGTCTAGATTACCTTATCTTATAAGTATTGAGTGCTTCAATTTTTAAAAATAATGAGACTATCTCATATTATCTTTTTTTTTTTAACACAACATTTATTTTCATTGCAATGACTTGCTCATGCAAAAAAAAAATCATAATAATTAACTTTTGTGTCACTAGTAAATATTATATTCATTGCAACAAGCTGATTTTACATCTCCAGCACTCTAAATCCATTGAATTCCATCAAAAAATAAAAGTGTAATTGGTCTAAATTGTGTTTTCTTATATCTATTAAGTGTTTCAATTCCTGAATAATGAGACTATCTAGTCATCTTTTTTAGCAATAAGACTTTTCTTTTAATTGCAAGGATGCATTCATGCAATAAGATCCTTTAATTAACTTATATATCATCATCAAAATTTATATTCATTGAAGTAAGCTTGTTTATACATCATTGGTACTTAAACCCATTCAATTCCATCAAGTAAATTAGTCATTGATCTTGATTAGCTTTCCTTACTAGTAATGAATGGTATAATTCCTAAACAATGTGATCATCTCTTCATTTTTGGATAACAAGGATGTCTATATTCATTATATTCATTGCAAAAAAAAAATATATATACAACTTTGATACTCTAAACACACTGAAATCCTTTAAAGGTTAGATTGATCTTCTTTAGCTTTCCTTATAGTTATTTAATGTTTCAATTCTTGATTTTTGAGACCTCTTCATTTTTAGCTAATGAGGCTCTTTCCTTCATTGCAAGGACTTATTTACACAAAATGATGGTGAAATTAACCATTTTGACCTCACAAAACATTATATTCATTGGAACAAACGTGTTTGGATACATTTGGTACTCTAAACCTATTGAATTCCATCAATTAAATGTGCCAATGATCTTAATTAGCTTTCATTATGGGTATTAAATGGTTTAATTCTTGAACAATGAGACCACCTATTCATTTTTTGATAACAAGGTTTCTCTTTTCATTGTAAGGACTCATTAACGTAAAATGATCTTGTACAAATTTTTGTGTCAACACCAACCATTGTATACATTGCATGAAACTTATTTCTACATGTTTACTACTCTTGATCAATTAAAATCCATCAAATAATACTTTGATTTATCTTTAATTGCTTTTTTTATACCTTTTAAATTTTTTAATTCCTTAATAATGATTCATTTCTAGCTAATGAGGCTCCTTCCAATATTGTAAGGACTCATTCACACAAAAAAAATACTTCAATTAATATTTGAGTCTATGCAAAACATTCTATTCATTGGATCAAGCATGTTTCTACACTTTTGGTACTCTTAATCCATTAAATTTAATCAAACAAATGGATCATTGATCTTGATTAGCTTTCCTTGTAGGTATTAAATGGTTTAATTCCCAAAACAATGAGATTGTCATATCATTTTATGAAGACTTGTCTTTTCCTTGTAAGAACTCATTCACACAAAATGATCTTGTAATTAACTTTTACATCAATAGCAAACAAAATTCATTGCAACAAGCTTGTTTGTACATCTCTGGTACTCTAAATCCATTGAATTCCATCAACAAAAGGTGTGGTTGTCTCTTTGTTCTTTTATAACAATGACATCTATATTCATTATATTCATTGCAACAAACACATCTATACAACTTTGGTACTCTAAACCCATTGAAATCCTTCAATCAACGGCTAGATTGATCTTCATTAGCTTTTCTTATAGCTAAGTTTCAATTCTTGAATAATGAGACATTCTCTTCATTTTTACCTAACAAGGCTCCTTCTTTCATTGCAAGGACATATTAACATAAAATGAGGGCAAAATTAACCTTTTTTGTACTCTTCATTTTTTGATGACAAGGTTTCTCTTTTTTTCGCAAGGACTCATTCACACAAAATGATTTTGTAACTAACTTTTGTGTCAACAACAACCATTGTATTCATTACAAGAAACTCATTTGTAATCTTTGCTACTCTAAATCAATTGAATTCCATCAGAAAAAAGGGTTTCATTGGTTTAGATTAGCTTTTCCTATATGTAAGACTATTTTAGTTCTTGAATAATGTGATCAGCTCTTCTTTACTAACTAACAAGGATCCTTCCTTTGTTGTAAGGACTCATTTACACAAAATGATGGTAAAAATAACTATTGCATCTACTTAAATTATTCTATTCATTGGAACAAGTATGTTTATATACCCTTGGTACTCTAAATCCATTGAATTACAGCAAGCAAATGAGTCATTAATCATGATTTACATTCCTTATAGGTATTGAATGGTTTGATTCTCAAACAATGTGATTACCTCTTCACTTTTTTGTTAACAAGGCTTCTCTTTTCATTGCAAGGACTTATTCACACAAAATGATCCCATAATTAACTTTTTTAACAACAACAAAATTTGTATTCCCTACAAGAAGCTCATTTCTATCTCTTTAGTATTCTAAATTTGTTGCATTTCATCAAAAAAAAAAAAAAAAAATTTTTAATGGTCTTAACTAGCTTTTTTTTTACATGTATTGAATGTCTAAATTCAAGAATAATGAGACTATCTCTTCATTTCCAGCAAACATGGCTCCTTCCTTTGTTGCAAGGATTCATTTACACAAATGATGGTGAAATTAACTTTTGTGCCTACACAAAACATTATATTCATTGGAATAGGCATGTTTGCACACCTTTAGTGCTCTAAACCTATTAAACTCCATCAAGTAGATGTGTAATTGATCTTAATTAGCTTTCCTTATGAATATTGAATGGTTTAATTCTTGAACAATGAGATCGCCTCTTCTTTTTTTGATGACAAGGCTTCTCCTTTCATTGTAAGTACTTGTTCACACAAAAAATGATCACATAAGTAACATTTGTGTCAATAGGGAAATATTATATTCCTTACAATAAGCTTGTTTGCACAACTTTGCTTCTCTAAACCATTAAATTCCCTTAAAAAAAAAAAGCTTTAATTGATCTCAATTAGCTTTTTTTATTCATGTTGAAGGTTTAAAATCTTGAATAATGGGACATTCTCTTCATTTCTAACTAACAAGGTTCTTCTTTTGAAGTTGGGTAAAATACCTTGTAAATTAGACTAGGAGTCCAAAAAAGGAGGCAAAATCTTCTTCTTCTCATCTTTATTGGAATGTCTTGTAAATAAAGCTTTTATTTCTATAAGTTTTTTATTATCTTTCCATGATTTAGTTTTATTAACAGTTGATTTAGTTTTGTTGCTTGTTTGCTGTTAAAGATCTATTACTTGCTTCTTTGTTTGCTTGCATGAAAGGAATGGTATCAAAATCTTAAGGGTGTTAGGTGACTAATTTAAACTTGTAATTGAAACCTAAATTGCATTGCCATTATTTTCTCGTGTAGTTAGGGTTGGCATTTAGAACATTAGGTGCAAATTTATTCATGGTGATATCATGATTAGTGGATCACTAAAAACCATGATGACTTTTTTGTTGTAAGAGTAATAGTAGTTTAAGTAATAAAAATAAAGAAATTATTGTAAGTGAAAAATTTAGATAATAATTATTTACAAAATTGGACTTTGCATTCTTCCTCTCCTTCCTATGTCTATAAATAGGAGAGTTTCTTCTTAAAAAAAATATATTATTAAAATTATTAAAGAAGCTTTACCCTTAGCTCAGGCTTATAATGACTTTTTCTTATTATCATGAGCTTATTAGCTCTCATTAGCAAAAGTATAAATTTATCCATATTAGGATGGTTTATGTAGCTTTAAAACTAATTGTTAGATTGGGTTTAGATAACTCAACTACAATTTGTGTTTGGGATAAGAGACATAACCATTATCACAACTTTTTATTATGAGTAATTAAATCAAGTTTAAGTGAAGGACCTATATGATTCTCATGTTTTCCTAACTTTATACTATCATTATTAGATTCTAATTTAATGCATGCTTTGTGTCTAGATATTAAAACAAAAGGATTTGATATAATGTTTACCTTTAAAAATTTGGTTCTTATATAGAGAATCCATTATAAGGTTATGAACACCATAGTTCCTAGTATAAAAAAAAATACCTTCTAAATATGCTAATAAAGGAACTACCACTTTGTTTCTAACTAATAGATCTAAAACATATGTTATGGTTCCTAGAACAATAACATGAGATCAAGTTAAATTACTTGAAAAATAGACTTTATAAATTAAACAAGTTTATTATAAAAAAGGGGCAATGCCTAAGACAAATAGGAGTAGATCATTGTTTGCTTATTTACAAAATTTGTCATTATCTTTAGGGTATGGGTTATTAAAAGTGAGAATTTTTTATTTGCATTGTTAAAAAATGAAAAAAAAAAAAACATTAGTGCAAATAAAAGTGAGAATTTTCTCTTTTAATTCTTTTAAGAACTAAAGAACTTATTATAGCATTCAACCTGACTTATCACTCCTAAATCCCTTCTTTTTTCTAGAGTGTAGTGTCCATATCCATCTTCATACCTTAGGTTTTTATTCCTACAAGATGATTACACAATCAAGATGGAAGAATGGACTGCCATCTTTACAATTCCTTTGACATGGTAAATATTCTCTCCTTTGCCAGTATAAAGCATCACCAAAAGCAGTACAATTTCCTACACTTTGGCCTTGTCTAAGTAGGAATCAAGCCCCTTTCCAGGGAAGGGTTGGATACTTCTGCTCTTGTTGCCCTTAGAGATTGTCATTTTCTAAACTTTGATGATTTACTCTTAGGTATTATAGAAACAACCCTTTTTTCTGGTCTAATTTATTTCAATTGTTTTTCAAATTTCACAATTTCTTTGTGTGAAAGGAATATTCTTGATGTTCTTACCTTGCAAATCAAGCTTCACAACAATCAATTTGCTGAAGGATCGATTCCAATTCCAAAGCCTAATGTATAGGATAATAGTGTTCAACACTAAAGCCCTCTACCACAGATCCTATGGAGAAACAATTATGTTGGAAATAGATATGCGCATAGCTAACCTCCAAACACCTAAGTATATCAAATGGCATAGCTTGACACTTGGAAACTTGAAAATGTTTTTGCCCTAAAGCCTCCTTTGGCAACAAATGTTACTTACTAAGATTACTCAACATAGAGATGGCAGTGTCAGCATATCTTTTGTTGGACGCTCCACAAGTGCTAGATTTGAATCCAGTAAGGATGAAGATCTAGAAACCAAAATCTCAAATTATTTGCAATGCAACCCTTTTGTGAGATAGCCATCTAGCACTTATGCTCAAACCAGTAGTACAAGAGGTATGGATCTACATGGATAGGTCCCTTAAGCCACTTATGTGTCACTACAATAGGAATCTCGGAATCTCCTGGTGCCTCAACATCACATGTCCAGTTTCCTATTGAGCTTAAGATACATCCTGAGCATGTTTTGGAAAAAGAAATTTCTGATTAAAAAAGAAATTTTAAGAGAAGAATTTTATGGCCAGCATAATGCTTAAAAAAGAAAATGGTTTTTTTTTCAAAATTTTCAAAATGAGAAAAAACTAGAAGTCTAATAAGATTATAATGATTGGATAACCAAAAATAGAAAGCATGTTTTATTTATTGATTTGTTTGATGAGTACTATTTTCAATGGGGATATGAGTACTTGTGGTCATATTTCACAAAGGAAGATGAATTATCAGCTCAAATCCAATCACAACAATGCAAGTTAATGAATGGCTGAAAAATAGATTCAATTGATCCTCCATCATGTGAAATTCAATTCAAGTACAAAGGCCCTTCTGTTCTTATGTCACCATTCAAAAGTACATAGAGAGCATGAAATTTTTGAACAAAAGATATACAAATGCTTATTAAACAAAATAATTATACAAATAAAATTTTACAAATAATTGGTAACCAACTCTTAAAATGTAGTTGCCACTATATCAAGTTTTTCAATTTCAAAATTCGCTACCTTTGCTATAAAGTTTTCAACAAATCCTATTTTTAAACCTTTTCAAATTTCAAATACATCATCAAATGAATTTCAGGAAGCTTTGATGCTTAGACTACAAGCTCCAAAGGAATCTAAACTCGAAGCATCAACAAGCAATGAGGTACAAACTTTGATTACACTTTATGTTGGTTCATCTCAAGCTTTTGTGTTAGACACAAAATTCACCAAAGGTACATCATCTCAAAGTGGAACAATTGGGAACATCTTCAAAGATGTACTATCATAGACCCATGGCTCTTGACCTTACTTTTAAAGAAAAGCTAACTTTTCTTCAAATAAAATGTAGTTGCAATTCAATTTATGAGTAGAACATTGATGGATATTCTAAACATTAGATTCTCAATCTCCTTCAACAAATGACCATGGTGTCCAATGCATATAGGAACCATAGTCATACCTTTGACCATGCCATTATTGAGATCTTTTGTTGCAGGATTATCAAGATAACTTAAAGGCTAGTTAGATCACATGCTCACTCTAGTTAACCACGACAGCATTTTCCAAGCTACAAAGAGGGATGTTCATGGTGAACCTCTCCTTGATAATAACCAACAAACAATCCCCAATGCTATGGCAAGTCTTATCTTTACCATAACAAAGCACTTTATTGGTGATCCATCTCACATAAAGGTTAAGAACACTACACTCTTATCTAATCTTAAATGCAAATATTTGCAGAATTTATATTGGTACAAAAAATGTTTTAACTCGTGTCATGCAACAAGATGATGCAAATCAAGCTTTTTCAAAAGAAAAGTTTTTGGCAGGATTTCCATGGCTAGTTGGCAATGAGGTAAGATCTAAACTGTAATCTCAATATAATGGTAAAATTCCCTATCATCAGTTGGCCTATGGTGAATTGATAAGCTTTATCCAAAAAGAAGCACTACAAAAATAATGTAGGTCTAAAGCTCAAAAAATATAGATCAAGTAGGAACAAAAGTAGACTCAAAAGGAGTTAGAATCCTCTTGTGCCTAATTTGATGATAATCTTTATTACAAAGAAAAGACCAAAAGAATGCATTGGCCTAATACCAAATCAAAAAATCCTTTTTACTCAAAATCTAAGCCCAACCAACATTAGCAATCTTCTAAGCCCAAAACAACTTTTAGGCTCAAACCTAATAAGCTTAAAAACAAACAAAAGCCTAGACTTTTGGATATCTTTGTTATAATTATGGTAAGGCTAGTCATATGTCTAGATACTATAAACTTCACAAAAAACTTTATGCCCTTGAACTGCCTGATATTATTCTAGCCCAACTATAGGCATTATTGGTCGAAACCTTATAAGCTAAGTACTCTTAAAATATCTTCTAAGGATAAAGCTAGTCTCCAAGTTAATGAACTTAAAGCCTCTTTTGAAATAGGGTCAGATGAGAAAGAGGTAAGTTTCCTAACGTGTGCTTAAGAGAAAATCCTTTGAGATACTTGACATGTTAGGAAATGATCAAGCTAAAGCCCAATTTCTAGAAAATCTCCTTGAAAGCCCATCAACTTGAAATTCAAAGCCATTACTTCAATCCATCCAAGCTTCTTATAATCTCAAGGATGCTTTAAAATAGTTTGACCAACCTTAAACCAAGTCTCATCTCAACCATGGTCTGATCAGCACTCAACCATAGTGAGAGAGAGAGATAAATGTTAGGTCAAAGGGTTGCCTTGTCTTCACAAAAGCAACCCAAGCCTACCAAAAATAGTTGAGACTGATGATGCGTCTAAACTAGGATATGAAGGGATTTTGAAACAAGTCAAGGATCATCATGAACAAATTGTTTGCTTCACATTTAAGCATTAGAATGACTGTCAAAGGTGGAATTTCACCATTAAGAAGGAAATTTTGGCAATTGTTTTATGCATTTCAAAATTTTAGCATGATTTGCTAAATCAAAAATTTTTATTACACATTGATTGTCCAGCAGCAAAATCTATTTTACAAAAACATGTACAAAATATTGCATCTAAATAGATTTTTGCATGATGGCAAGCAATTTTAAGTGTTTTTGATTTTATAATTAAACATATTCAAGGTTCTTCAAACTATTTACCATATTTTCTTACAAGATAATTCTTGCTAGGAATAGGAACCTCAACCACAAAACAAGCCCACAATGCCCAAGAATTCCAAAAAGAAAGCCCAACAAGGAAAAACCCAATCATAAACAACCTAACCAAAAGCATGGGTTGACATGTTCAACTCAAAAAGCCAAAGCTCAAACTCTTTAGGTTCCTAAAACATTCCAAGCCCATGAAAGCAAGCCACTAATGACTCTTCTGAGTCTTTAGCCTCAAGCTTGCCCAATATTGAAGCCTTAAGCCCAAAAACCCAAAAAATTATGAAAGCTTGGTTTGATATAATGAATATAAACATGCTTGTTATAAAAAAAAATTGAAGAGATGAAGAAATGATCACATTATCTAGGAATTAAACCATTCAATATCAACAATGAAAGTTATCAAGAACAATGACTCCTTTGTTTAATAGAATTCAATAGATTTAGAGCACTGAAGGTGTACAAATGTGCTTTTTCCAACAAATATAATGTTTTATGTAAACACAAAATTTAATTTCTTCATCATTTTATGTAAATGAGTCATTGCAATAAAGGAAGGAGAGTTGTTAGTTGGAACCAAAAGTGATGGTGCCATTATTTAGGGTTTAAGACACTTAATACATATAAGAAAAAAAGCTAATCAAGACCACTCATACCTCTTTTATAACAAAAAAATTCAATGGGTTTAGAATACCAAAGATGTGAAAACAAGCTTGTTGGAGTGAATATAGCTGTTGTTGGATGGCAAGTAGTTGAGAACAACAATTTAGTACCTAATTTACCCATAACATCTTCCAAAAGTAGCTCCAAAATGAGACAATCTCTTTATTTCTAACTAATAGGGGTCCTTTGTTGCAAAAAGACTCATTGACACAAAATGATGGTGACAATAACTTTTGTGTCAATAGAAAAACATCATATTATTTAGATCAAGCACGTTTGCACACCTTTAATACTCTAAACCTATTGAATTCTATCAAGTAAATGAGTCATTGATCTTGATTAACTTTCCTTACAAATATTGAATGGTTTAATTCTCAAATAATGAGAACACCTCTTCATTTTTTGACAACATGGCTTTGCTTTTTGTTGCAAGGACTCATTCACACAAAATGATCTCAATATTAACTTTTCATCAACAATAAGCATTGTATTGATTGCATAAAGCTCATTTCTATACTGTTGGTACTCTAAATCCATTGAATTGCATCAAATGAAGGTGCAATTGGTCTAAATTAGCTATTCTTGCTTGTATTAAGTGTTTTAATTCCTAAATAAGGAATTCTGTATTCATTTATAACTAACTTTATTTTTTGGGTTTTTGAGGTTATTAATTTAGCTTATAAATAAGCTTGATTTTATTGTTAAAGGGAGTATAACATTAGTGAAAAATTTCTCCTTTGATTTATTTGAAAAACTAAACTTATTAAGAACTAACTCTTCTTGAAATATTCAACCTAACTAACTTATTACTCCCAAATTCCTTTTCTTTTAGAGTGTGGCATCTATATCCTTCCTTATACCCAAGGTTCATGTCCCTTGAACATTAAGCCTATGTCTTACATGATTTAAATATGATTTAGCTTTCTTAGGTTCTTATTTGATTGCTCAAGTGTGTTGGGTTCCTCAGCCACAATTGTTAGGCTTTACATCATTTTGTGTCAACTCAAAACATTATATTCACTGCAACAAGCATGATTGTAAACCTTTGGTACTCTAAACCCATCAAATTCCATCAAGTAAATGACTCATAGATTTTGATTAGTTCTCCTTACAAGTGTTAAATGGTTTAATTCTCAAACAATGACACCTCCTTTTCATTTGTTGATAACAAGTCCTCTCCTTTCATTGCAAGGACTTATTCACACAAAATGATCTTCTTTCATTGCAACAAGCTCATTTGTACAACTTTGGTACTCTAAATCCATTGAATTCCATAAAATGGGGTGTGATTGGTGTTGATGATCTTTTCTTGTACATATTGGGTGATTCAATTACCAAATAATCAGACTATCTCTTCATTTATAACTAGCAAGGCTCATTCTTTTGTAATTACCTTCTATGTCAATAAAAAATATTGTATTCATTGCAACAAGCTCATTCATACATATTCAGTACTCTAAATCCATTCAATTTCATCAAATAAATGAGTCATTGATCTTGATTAGCTTTCTTTATAGGTATTGAAAGGTTTAATTCCTGAACTAGATGATCATCTCTTCATTTTTTTTTTTTACAAGGATGCCTATAATCAATATATTCACTGCAATAAGCATGTCTATACAACTTTGGTACTTTAAACTAATTGAATTCCCTCATATAAGGGTCAGATTGATCTTGATTAGCATTTCTTATAGTTATTTAAGTTTTCAATTCTAGAATAATGAGATCTTCTCTTTATTTCTAGCTAACAAGGCTCTTTCCTTCAATCCATGGACTTATACACATAAAAAATGATAGTGAAATTAAATTTTGTGTAACATAAAACATCCTATTCAATGGAACAAGCATGTTAGTACTCCTTTAGTACTCTAAATCCATTGAATTCTATCAAGTTAATAAGTCATTGATCTTAATTAGCTTTCCTTATAGGCATTGAACGGTTTAACTCCCAAACAATGACACTATCTGTTCTTTTTTTTTTTTTTAATAACAAGACTATTCATTTCATTGTAAAGAGTCATTCACACAAAATGATCTCATAATTAACTTTTGTACCAAAAGCAAGCATTATACTCATTGCAATAAGATCATTGGTACCCTAAACCCATTGAATTCCATAAAGGAAATGAGTCATTGATATTGATTAGCTTTCATTGAATGGTCTATTTCTCCAACAATAAGATTGCCTCTTCAATTTTTGATAACAAGGCTTCTCTTTTCTTTGCAAAGAGTCATTTACATAAAATATTATTGTAATTAACTTTTTGTGCCAAGAGTAAACACTATACACATTAGAATAAGATCTTGCTATGGTTAATGAACCACCACATCATGCTTCGAGACCTAGACCTCCCTATTTATCTAATATGGGTTATCATGATGATGATTAGAGAACTATGTACTTAAAACCTATAATGAGGTTGAGGAAAAAGAAAAAAAATTATTTTACTCTTTTGAAAATATGCTAGCAAGCAAATGGTTTTTTTTTATGACTTTTACTCATACTCAACAAGAGCAATGGTATCAAAGTCAAAAAAGATATTGCTGAGATGGGTGTTATTGATATTTTTTTTACATATATATTCAAAAGGTTTATAAAGTAGTATTATTGCTTGTTTGCTGTTAAAGAACTAGTACTTGCTTGTTTGTTTGCTTGTGTGAAAGGAAAACTTTACAAGAGAGGTGAGAAAAAGAAGATGAAGCTAAGAAGAGAAGAAGATTCTACCTCCTTCTCTTGACTCCTAGTCTTATTTACCTAGCCTTGGATTCCTCTCACATGAACTAAAGTGACTTTTTAAAGTCACTCTAACAAAGTGATTTCTTTTGTTGATTTCCATAAAGTGACTTTACAAAGTAGCCTTTTTCTATTTAAAAGTAGACATAAGTTATTTGTTTGTTTTTAGAGTCATAGGAATCTTGCATGATATCATCCTTAGTAAACTTTGCTTGACTATTGTCATCTTGCATTAGTTCTTGTGAGGAAGATGCTTGAGAAGTCAATGCTTAAGGTTGAAGCAAAGTAGTCATTATTTCCAATAGCTTCTCTTTGCATGCAAATTCCCTTAGTGCTTTAAATATTACTCTAAAGATTGAGAGGAGTTAGGCTTAGGAGCAATAGGGTGTGATCTGTTAATATTAACAATCCCTTTGGTCATATAAACTCCATCATGGAAAGAATCTAACTTGTCCCATTATTGGATATTAATCCTTCTAGTGAGCTAAAGAGCATGCTTGATGTTTAATGTCAAAAATATTAACATGCTTTGCCACCATGATATAATCCCATTTAACAATCCATGGGACATGATACTAGGAAGCAAATATAAGTTGCATATCTCTATATCAATATTTTCTTCACAAAAAAATATTCATAAAATAGTTCATAAGTAGTTTTTTTACCTTATTAGGTAAGGTAATGGGATGTAAACCCCATTTAAGAACCCATTTTAAGCTAGTTAGGAAATCATTTAGGTCATGTGGGAAATGGATTTGAATCCACCAACTAAATTTCTTTTGCTAGTTTTCATATAGCACAACCTTTTCCCATGCTTCCATATAATCAAAATAATTAAAGGTCTTAAACTTTCACTAGTCTTTTAATTCACTCATAGAGAATTGGTCTCCTTGTTAGTGTTTTAGATAAAGAACTTTCTTTATTTTAAACTTAGCATAAGCCTAGTCCTTATAACCTAAAGAGGAGATATACTAGAACCCTTTTGGATGGATTCAATAATCACTAATCCCATCTCATACAAAATTTGTTGACAAAAGGAGCAACTTGTAAGATGTGTATATGGATAGATTTCATCTTTAAGATAAAATCTTGCTACCTCATTAGGTAGAAGCTAAGCATAATTGTTCTTATTGGAATATGAAAAATCCAAATATTTTGGAATCATTGGATAAGTTGACCCTTCATTTAGAACACCCTCATAAATGTCATCACAAACTTTATCAACTTTAGAGTCTTTTGATGCATTTTTTGTCAATGAAATAACTAACTTTGCTAGGGATTGAGACCTCTATATTAGTGGATGTTTACTCATGCAATGAACCCTGTGAAAATTCATAAGTTAGGAAATCAAGGAAAGAATTAGAATATCTTTTAATACACTCAACATCAAAATCGAAAGGAGATAATATTCCTTGCCATCTAGAAAAGATTTGTTTTGATGCTATGTTCTTATCATCTTTAGTAAAAACATCTTTTGATGCTTTGCAATCACTTTCAAACTTTTGAATGCACAACACTATAGAAAGATTTTCTTTTTTAATCACAAAGTAATTAACTTTAGCATCTTTCTATAGAGGTAAAGTGAAGTAGCTGTGTTTTGAAGTAGAGGCATTGCTTAGGGATACCACCAGCGCCCTTGTTGGAGGCATCTATCTTGACATTTTTTAAGGCATCCAAATGGGGTGTAGCTAAGCAAGGACATTCTTCAACTCCAACTTTTATCTATTTAATAACTTGTGTATGTTCCTCCACACTTTTGTTGCCTTGAGTGAGTCCTTATAGCCTTTGGTATAAACCCCTATAATAGTAATTAGGGATGAACCTCCTCCTAAATAGGCCTTTCATGATTCCTTCTCTTAGTCAAAACAAGTTGATCCCACCAAATAATAGCATAATCAGTAAACTTAACAGTAATAAGTTTTACCTTTTTCTTTTTAAAATAGTTGTGGTAGTCAAAGACCAAGTTTACCATCTTCTCCCAATCTAAGTAGACTTCAAGATTGTTTTTCCCTTTGAATAGAGAAATTTTCATTTTAATACTCCCTAAATCATGGTCATGGGTGTCTTGCCTCATAAAATCTCTTTAACCATTTGTATGATTGGCAATTCTAAACAAAGTTGTTGGATTATGAAATTTGTCATCTTCTACATCATCTTCATGACCATAATCTCATCTTTTAGCCTTCTTGCATTAGGAACATCATGACCCTTATGCCTCCTTTGCAATTCTACTATTGTATTAGCTTGCTTCTCCATCCTATCCCTTGTATCATCAAATTTGTTGTTCATGTGCTCAAATTATTGTTGCACAGCCTTTGTTCATGAATGACACCACTTCCTCTCTCCTTAGTTACACCTTTGTCTTTGGTAGAAATAGTCTTAATTCTATGCAAATTGGTTAGGATACCTCATAAAACACTCCCTTATGTGTTTGACTAAAAAATAGTGTCACACACCCTCATGTTTATACTCTTTAAGGGTTTTTCTCAATATATGTTCACACTCTTGGCTTTTACCACTCAAATTTCCCCTTTTAGCTCTTTATGAACTAAACAAGCAAAATCAAGAGGACTAATCTTGAAAGAACAAAACTCACCAAATAAAATAAATGGAGCAAAATTAAGATAAGGAAAAAAAAATTTATAAAATAAGGAAAATGAAATAGATGACAAATCAAGAGTTGAGCTAGAAACTACATTGTTATTATGGCTAGATTGACCAAAACATTTAGCTATTGCCACAGTCACTCAAAGTTGACTTTTTTTTTGTCCCTTTTCTTTGTTTCTTTCATGAATTTAAAGACAAAGAAATATAATTGGGGTTTATGGACAAGAAAAGATAAATTAGGGTTTGCAAATTCATTGAATAAGAGGTTATAGAATGTATCTAAGAAGAAAGTTGAAGAAAAAAAGAAAAAGAAAAGAAATCAAAAGTAGATAAGCAAACCTGATTTAGATCAAAGTTCTAATAACAACAGATGTGAACCCCAAAAGAGGTGACTTAAAGGCTTAACACACACAAGGAATCAAATAAGAACTGAAGAAAGCTAAATCAGGTTTCAACATATAAGACAAAGACCCAATGTTCAAGGAACACAAACCTAAGGTATAAATAAGGATATGAATGCCACACTCCAAAAAAGAAGTGATTTGGGAGTAATAAGTTGGCTTGAATATCACAATAAGAGTTAGTTTTTGATAAGTTCTTTAATTTTTGAAAAAATAAAAGAAGAAAATTCTCACTTTGATTTTCACTAATGTTTTGTTTTTTGTTTTTTTTTTTTTTTTTCACTTAATAATGAAAACAAACTTATTTATAGGCTAAATTAACAACCTTAACCTTAGAGATAATGACAAACTTCCTAAATAAGCTAACAAATTTGCTCCTATTTGTTTTAGGAGTTGTCTTATTTTATAATAAAGTCTTATTTAGGAGTGGAGTTTTACTATAACCCTAGCTTAGTAAGTACTTCAATGAAATTAATAAGGCTTTTGGCCACATTAAGATATGTTTTGCCACCTTTCACACTTTAATTAGCATTTTTGGCCCAAATTTCTTCAATCAACCTACTAGGTACCTTTTTCATGCTTTTAGCTCTTACACATATCATTGACCCTTCTTGAATGCTCAATAGATCCTTAGAAGTCCTCCATGCATTGGGTCCTCCATGGATCTCATTGCCTTGTTATCAAAAAAGTGAAGAGGTAGTCTCATTATTTGAGAATTTAACCATTCAATACCTTTAAGGAAATCTAATCAAGATTAATGACTCATTTATTTGATGAAATTCAATGGGTTTAGGGTACCAAAGGTGTACAAAAGTGCTTGTTATAATGAATATAATCTTTTGTGTAGATACAAAAGTTAATTTTGCCATCATTTTGCGTAAATGAGTCCTTACAACAAAGGAAAGAGCCTTGTTAGTTAAAAATGAAGATACAAACTCATCATTTAGAAATTGAAACACATAATGCATATTAGAAATGGTAATCTAGACAATTCAAACCTTTGTTTTGGTCAAAGTCCATGGGTTTACAACACTAAAATTGTACAAACAAGATTGTTGCAATCAATATAGTGTTTGCTCTTCACACAAAAGCTATTTATGAGATCATTTTGTGTGAATGATTCCTTACTACAAAAAGTGAAGCCTTGTTATCAAAAAATGAAGAGGCAATCTCATTATTTGAGAATTAAGCCAATCAACACTTGTAAGGAAAGCTACTTAAGACTCATGACTCATTTACTTGATGGAATTCAATGGGTTTGGTGTACCAAAGATGTACAAACATGCTTCTTGCAATGAATATAATGTTTTGTATTGATACAAAATGATATGAACCCCAAAAGATGTGGCTTAGAAACCCAACATGCATATGGAGTTGAACAAGAAACCAAGAAAGCTAAATTAGATTTCAATCATGCAACACATAGTATAATAATCACTCTTGTGTTTACACACTATATAAATTTGGCTTTTCTCTCTCATTTCTTTACTGAACTAAACAAGCTCAATTAAAGTCACCTTATAACCAAACTAATTCTATCAAATTAGAATCAAACAAATTCACAATAAGATTAAATTGCAAAACACACAAGAAAAAGATTAATTATATCCAAATCATTGTAGTAATTAGAAAGAAACAAGGAAATAAAGCCTTTATAGAATGTGGCGAGGAACCTAAGGTTAGTAGGCAAAAATAAAAGAAAAGCTAGTGTTTGCATATTCAAAGAACAAGAGGTTATAAAATGTGGTTAAGAAGAAGAACAAAAGAAAAACTTAAATTTTAGATAAATAAACCTGTAATCCTTAAAGCTTTGATACTAACTAATGTGAATCCCAAAAGACGTGTTTTAGGGACCCATTATATACAACTAATTGAACAAGAATCTAAGAAAGCTAAATCAAATTTCAATTATAAAAAACCTAGTCCCAAAGTACAAGGAACTTTAACCTAAGGTATAAAGAAGTATATGGACATCATAGTTTTGCAATGAAAGGATTGATAAGTCACGTTAAATGCCATAAGAAGGTTCTTGAAAAAACTAAGGAAAAATATTCTCACTTTTATTTTTACTAATGTTTTGCACTTTTAAATAATGAAATCAATCTTATTATATGCTGCATTAACAACCTTAAAATTGCTAAAAACAAAATCATTGATAAACTCCTAAATTATAAAACACTCTTCTTTTATTGCAAACATGTATTTTATAAAAAAAAAAAAAATGACCCCTATTTAGGAGTGAATTTTATTGTAACTTAAGCCTATTAGGTATTCCAATCAAATTAATAAAGCCTTAGCCAACATTAAGACATGCTTTACTACCCTTCAAGCTTAAATTATATGAACAAGCTCATTTGTACATCTTTGGTACTCTAAATCTATTGAATTCCATTAAAAAAAGGGTGTGATTGGTCTAAATTATCTTTTCTCATATGCATGCATTGTGTGTTTCAATTCTAGAATAATGACATTGTCTCTTCATTTTTTATTAATAAGGCTCCCCACTTCATTACAAGGACTCATTTACACAAAATAATGGTTCAATTAATTTTTGTGTCTATACAAAACATTATATTCATTGGACCATGCACATTTGCACACCTTTTGTACTCTAAACCCATTAAATTCCACCAAGTAAATGAGTCATTAATTTTAATTAGCTTTTCCCATATTTATTTAATGGTTTAATTCTCAAATAATGAGTCCACTTCCTTTTTTGTTAACAAAACTTCTCTTTTTGTTGCAAGGGCTCATTACCACAAAAAATGATCTCATAATTAACATTTGTACCAACAACAAACATTATATTTATTGCAACAAGCTTTTTTGTACATTTTTGGTGCTCTAAATCCATTGAATTTCATAAAAAATAGGTGTGATTGGTCTAGATTAACTCTTATTATACTAATTGAGTGTTTTAATTTGCTAAATTGTGAGACTATCTCTTCTTTTCTGGCTAACAAGGTTCCTTCCTTCATTGTAAGCACTCCTTTAAATTAACCTTTTTTTCCAACACAAAAAAAACATAATATTAATTAAAACATGCACATTTGAGTGCCATTGGTACTCTGAATGCATTGAATTCCATCAAGCAAATGAGTCATTAATCTTGATTAACTTTCCTTATAGGTATAAAATAGTTTTATTCCTGAACAATGACATTGCTTCATCAATTTTTTGTTAATAATGCTTCTCTTCTCATTACAAGGACTCATTCCCATAAAATAATCTCATAATTAACTTTTATGTCTACAACAAACATTATATTCATTGGACCATGCACATTTGCACACCTTTTTTACTCTAAATCCATTGAATTCCACTAAGTAAATGAGTCATTAATCTTAATTAGCTTTCCTTGTATGTATTCAATGGTTTAATTCTCAAACAATGAGTCAACTTCATTTTTTGATAACAAAACTTCTCTTTTCATTGCAAGGGCTCATCATTATACCAAAAACTGATCTCCTAATTAACTTTTGTGCCAAAAATAAACATTATATTCATTGCAATAAGCTTGTTTGTACATTTTTAGTGCTCTAAATCCATTGAATTTCATCAAAAATAAGTGTGATTGGTCTAGATTAACTTTTATTATATTAATTGAGTATTTAAATTGCTAAATAATGAGACTTTCTCTTCTTTTCTAGCTAACAAGGTTCCTTCTGTCATTACAAGCACTCCTTTGCACAAAATCATAATGAAATTAACTTTTGTGCCAACACAAAACATAATATTAATTAAAACAAGAACATTTGAGTGCAACTGGTACTATGAACGCATTGAATTCCATCAAGCAAATGAGTCATTAATTTTGATTAACTTTCCTTACAGGTATAGAATACTTTTATTCCTGAACAATGACACTACTTCTTCATTTTTTGATAATAATGCTTCTCTTTGGAAATAAAAATCCGTTGAATTCCATCAAAAAATGGTGTGATTGGCCTACATTATCATTTCTTTTACATATTTTGTGTAAATGAGTGCTTACAACAAAAGAAGGAGTTTTGCTAGTTTGAAATGAAGAGATAATATCATTATTTAGGAATTGAAACACTCAATATATATAAGCACATTTGTGTCTACACAAATATTATATTCATCAGAACAAGCACAATTGCACACCTTTTGATATTATGTCCCCATTGAATTTCATCAAGTGAAATGATTCATTTATCTTTATTTGCTTTCCTTATAAGGTTTGAATGGTTTAATTTCTAAACAATGAGATTGACTATTTAATCTTAAATGACATGACATCACTTTTCATTGGAAGGACAAATTTTGACAAAATGATGGTGAAATTAACATTTATGTCCACATAAACATTATATTCATTGCAACAAGCTTGATTGTACCTCTTTGCACCATGTCCTACAATTGCCTATAATGTTGCAATTCAATTGCATTAGTGATTTCTTTATTCAACTATTGCAAGAATTGAGCCATGGTTGCTTCACTATCCTCCTCCACATTAGCTTGGATCATGGCAATATCCATAATCTTATGGTAGTCCTCCACACTTTTGGTGCCTTGAGTGAGTCCTTACAACCTTGGGTGCAAATCCCCATAATAGTGATTAAGGATTAACCTCCTCCTAAAAAGGCCTTAGGTACAAATCCCCATAAGGAAGGAGCCTTGTTAATTAGAAATGAAGAGACAGACTCATTATTTAGAAATTGAAGCACATAATGCATATAACAAAAGGTAATCTAGACAATTCAAACCTTTGTTTTGGTGAAATTCCATGGATTTACAGCATTAAAAATGTGCAAACAAGATTATTTCAATGAATATAATGTTTACTATTGACATAAAAGCAAATTATGAGATCATTTTGTATGAGTGAGTCCTTACAACAAAAAGTGAAGCCTTGTTATCAAAAAATGAAGAGGCAGTCTCATTGTTCGAGAATTAAACCATTCAACACTTGTAAGGAAAGCTAAATCAAGATCTATGACTTAATTACATGATGGAATTCAATGGGTTTGGAGCACTAATGATGTACATACATGCTTCTTACAATGAATATAATGTTTTGTGTAGATAAAAAAAAAATGTGGCTTAAGAACTCAACATGCATATGGAGTTGAACAAGAAACCAAGAAAGCTAAATCAGATTTCAATCATGCAATACATAGTCCCAATGTTCAAGGAACCTGAATCTAAGGTATAAGGAAGGATATGAATGCTACACTGTGCAAAGAAGAGATTTGAGAGTGATAAGTTAGGTTGAATGCCTTAAGAAGATTTAGTTCTTGATAAGTTTTTTAGTTCTTGAAAGAACCAAAGGAGAAAATTCTTGCTTTTATTTTCACTAATGTTTTGCTCATTTTAACAATGCAATCTAGCCTATTTATTGGTTGAATCAACACCACAAACCCTAAAAATAAAGACAATGATAAACTCCTAGAGTTCAAGAATTCACCTATTTTATTGTAGGCTCATATTTTATACAAACTTCTATTTAGGAGATGATTTTATTATAACCCTAGCCCATTAAGTACTCCAATTAAATTAATAAAGTCTTGGCCTACATTAAGATATGCTCTGTTGCCTTTCAAGCATGAATTATCTTTTTTAGCCAAAATTTCTTCAATTTGTCCACTAACTACCTCTTTTATCTTTTTATCTTTTGAATATGTTGTTGGCCCTTCTTGAAAGCTCAATGGAACCTTAAAAACCCTCCATGCATCAAGTCTTCCATGGATCTCATCACAAAAGTTAATTTGACCATCATTTTGTGTAATTGAGTCCTTGCAATGAAGGAAGGAGCCTTGTTAGCTAGAAATGAGGAGACAATCTCATTATTCAATAATTCAAACACTCAATATGTATGAGAAAAGGTAATATAGACAAATCATGGCTTTTTTGAAGTAATTTAATGGATTTAGAGTACCAAAACTCTGTAAATGAACTTGTTGCAATGAATATATATTTGATGTTAGCATAAAAGTTAATTATGAGATCATTTTATGTGAATGAGCCCTTGCAATGAAGGAGCCTTGTTAGCTAAAAATAAAGAGACAATCTCATTATTCAAGAATTAAAACACTCATTATTATAAGAAAAGCTAATCTAGAACAATCGCACCATTTTTTTTTTTTTTTTTTTTGAAATTCCATGAATTTAGAGTGCCAAAGATATAAAAATGAGCTTCTTGTGATTAATACAATGTTTGCTATTGACATAAAATTTAATTTAAGATCATTTTGAGTGAATGAGTCTTTGTAACAAAAATAGAAGCCTTGTTATTGAAAAATGAAGAGGTAGTCTCATTGTTATAGATTTAAACTATTCAATACCTGTAAGGAAAGCTAATCAAGATCAATGACTCACTTAATGGAATTTAATGGATTCAGAGTAGCAAAGGTGTCAAATCATGTTTGTTCCAATGAATATAATTTTTGTGTAAACATAAAAGTTAATTTTAGCCTAATTTTGTGTAAATGAGTCCTTACAACAAAGTAAGGAGCCTTGTTAGCTAGAAATGAAGAGAAGGCCTCATTATGTAGGAATTAAAACAATTAATAGGCATAAAAAATGCCAATCAAGATTAGTTAAAGCTATGTTTGAAGGAATTCAATGGATTTAAAGTACCAAATATGTATAAACAAGCTTGTTGCAATGAATATAATGTTTATTGTTGACACAAATGTTAATTACAAGATCATTTTATGTGAATGAATCCTTGCAATAAAAGAGAAGTCATGTTATCAAAAATTGAAGAGATGGTCTCATTGTTTGGGAAATTAAAACCATTCAATACTTATAAGAAAAGCTAATTAGGAGCAATGACTCATTGACTTAATGGAATTCAATGGGTATAAAGTGTTTGCCAAAGGTGTGCAAACATGCTTGCTCCAATGAATACAATGTTTTGTGCAATTACAAAAGTCAATTTCACCATCCTTCCATGTGAATGAGTCCTTGCAACGAAGGAAGCAACATTGTTAGTTAGAAATGAAGAGCTAGTCTCATGATTCATGAATTGAAACACACAATACGTATAAAAAAAAAAAAGCTAATGTAGACCAACCACACCTTTTTTTTTTTTTGAAATTCTATTGAGAAAATGAGTTATTCATCTTCATTAGCTTTCCTTATAGGTATTAAATGGTTTAATTCTTGAACAGTGAAACTGCTTCTTCATTTTTTTGATAACAAGACTTATCATTTTGTTGCAAGGACTCATTCACACAAAATGATCACATAATTAACTTTTGTGTCAATAGTAAACATTATATTTCTTGCAACAAGCTCATTTTTATATCTTTGGTCTCTAAATCCAATGAATTTCATCAAAAGAAGGTGTGATTGGTTTAGATTACTATTTCTTATACGTATTGAGCATTTGAATACCTAAATAAAACCTCTTCATTTCTTGCTAATAAGGCTCCTTCCTTCATTACAAGAACTCATTTACACAAACTAATGATGAAATTAACTTTTGTGTTTACATAAAACATTATATTCATTAGAATGAGATGTTTGCACACCTTTGGTTCTCTAAACCCATTGAATTCCATCAAGTAAATAAGTCATTGATCTTGATTTAGTTTTCCTTTTTAAAATATGAGAACACTTTTATTTTATTGTAAAATCTTATTTTATAACAAACTCCTATTTATGAGTGGATTTTATTGTAACCTTAGCCTATTAAGTACTCCAATGAAATTAATAAAGCCTTATCCCACATTGAGTTGTGCTTTGCTACCCTTTAAGCTTAAATTATCCTCTTTGGCCCAAATTTCTTTAATCAAACCATTAAATGCCTCTTTTTCCTTTGCATAAGAAGGAGAAGGTTTATCCTTTAGAGGTTGCTATTCTAATAACAACAAATTATGTAATTAATCTATATAATCTTCTATCTCACTTTCAAATTTAATTTGTTCCCCTTTTTCTTGCACTATGGCTTCTTTTTCTTTGAATCTCATACCTTTAAGTCTTTTGAAGATTTCACTTACTAGTTTTGCTTTAATAGAACTTTTTATTTGCAATTTGGTGATTTATTTCTTCTGATGAAAGAGGTTTAAATAAAACCTTTTTTTCTACTCTTGGTTTAATTAAAGGTTTGGGAATAAAATCCATATTTTGAGCTATTTCCTCAATCATTTGCTCAGCATGCATAAGCTGAGATCCGACAAATTGAACATAAAGATTACTATAATCATCTTGCTATATAACAACACTAATGGTTGCTTCAACCTTATAATGTGAAGTAATAATCTCATTATCATTGATTTTAATAGAGAGATTTAAAGGTGGAAGATGAATGCTACTAACACTTTTACCCATTTTTCTTAAATATTCTTGATCAACATTTTCAAGAGTTAGACACTTACTAAGGGCTGAAAAATTGAGAAAAGATTTTCTTTGAAGTTTATATACCTTTTGAATAAATTAAGGCACTTTTCCTTTTCCTTTTCCTTTTCTTTTCCTTTTACTTTTGCAACAAACTCATTTGCACATCCTTGGTTCTCTAAATCCAATGAATTCCATCAAATAAAGATTTGATTGATCTTGATTAGCCTTTCTTATACATATTGAAGGTTTGAAATCTTAGATAATGAGACCTTCTCTTCATTTCTACCTAACAAGGCTCCTTCCTTTGTTGCAATGACTTATTTACCCAAAATGATGGTAAAATTCACTTTTTATTTGCACAAAACATTCTATTCATTGGAGCTAGCACATATGCACATCTTTGATATTCTAAATCCATTGAATTCCATTAATGGATTTAGAATATCAAAGACTCTTTTTTCTCTAAATTGAATAAATTAAGGCATTTTTTTTTTTCTTTTTTCTTTTCTTTTTGCAACAAGCTCTCTTATACATCTTTGGTTCTCCAAATTAATTGAATTCTATAAAAAAAAAATCACTTGATTTGATCTTTATTGGCTTTTCTTATACATATTGAAGGTTTTAAATCCTAAATAATGAGACTTTCTCTTCATTTCTAACTAACGAGGCTCTTTCCTTTGTTGGAAAGACTTATTTACCCAAAAATGATGGTGAAATTTCACTTTTTGTCTGCACAAAACATTCTATTCATTGGAAGAAGCATGTATGTACATCTTTGATTTCTAGCTAACAAGGCTCTATCCTTCATTACAAAGACTTATTCACCCAAAATGATGGTGAAATTTAGTTTTTTTTTTTTTTTTTTTAGCACAAAACATTCTATTCATTGGAACATGCATGTGTATACACATCTTTGATATTATGAATCCATTGAATTCCATCAAGCAAAATAAGTGTTTAATTTTGATTATCTTTCTTTATAGGTATTAAATGTTGAATTAAATGTTGAATTCTTGAACAATGAGATTGTCACTTCAATTTTTGATAACAAGAGGCATTGATCTTGATTTGCTTTCCTTATAAGAATTAAATGGTTTAATTCTTGAACAATGAGACTACCTCTACATTTTTTGTTAGCAAGGCTTCTTTTTTTTTTTTTTTGCAAGAACTTACACAAAATGATCATATCATTAACTTTTGTGTCAACATCAAACATTGTATTCATTACAAGAAGCTCATTTCTACATGTTTGGCACTTTAAATCCATTGAAATTTCTTAGAAAAAAAAAAAAAGGTTTTAGTGGTCTTATTTAGCTTTTCTTATACATTTTCAATGTCTAAATTCAAAAATAATGAGATCATCTTTTCATTTCAAAGTAACAAGGCTCCTTCCTTTGTTGTAAGGATTTGTTTACACAAAATGATGGTGAAATTAACTTTTGTGTCTACATAAAACATTCTATGCATTAGAGTTAGCATATCTTTAAACTTTTGGTACTCTAAATCTATTAAATTCCAACAAGCAAATGAGTCATTGATTTTGATTAGCTTTCTTAATATGTATTAAATGGTTTAATTCTCAAACATTGAGATGGTCTTTTTATTTTTTGATAACAAGACTTCTCTTTCATTTCAAAGACTTATTTGCACAAAATGATCTTATAATTAGCTTTTATGTTGACAATAATCATCATATTGTTTTCAACAAGCTCATTTGTGCAAATTTCATAGTCTAAATCCATTGAATTCCATCAAAAATATGTCTAATTGATCTAAATTACCTTTCCTTATATTTATTAACTCTTTCAATTCATAAATAATGAGATTGTCTCTTCATTTATAGCCAACAAAGCTCCTTCCTTTGGTGTAAGGACTCATTTACATGAAATGATGGTGAAATAAACTCTTACATCAAGACAAAACATTATATTCATTTGTACACCTTTGGTACTTTGAACGAATTAGATTCCATGAAGCAAATGAGTTAATGAACTTGAATAGCTTTCTCGATTGGTATTAAATGGTTTTATACTTGAACAAAGAGATTGTCTCATCATTTTTTGATAAATAGAATTCTCTTTTTATTGCAATGACTTATTCACACAAAATGATCTCATAATTAACTATTATGACAACAATAAACAATGTATTCATTGCAAAAAGCTCATTTCTACATCTTTGGTATGCTAAACCCATAGAATTCCATCTAATAAATAAGTCATTGATCATGATTAGCTTTTCTTACATGTATTAAATGGTTTAATTATCAAACAAAGAGACCGTTACTTTATTTTTTTTTTTGATAATAAGGCTTTGCTTTTCATTGGAAAGACTCATTCACAAAAAATGATTGCATAATTAACTTTTGTGTCAATAGTAAACAATATATTACATGCAACAAGCTCATTTGTATATCTTTGATCTCTAAATCAAATGAATTCCATTAAAAAAAGGTGTGATTAGTTTAGATTACCTTTTTTTATATGTATTAAGTGTTTGAATATCTAAATAAGACCTTCTCTTCATTTCTAGCAATCAAGGCTCCTTCCTTCATTACAAGGACTCATTTACATAAAATCATGGTGAAATTAACTTTTGTGTCTACATAAAATATTATATTCATTGGAATGAGCATGTTTTCATATGTTTGGTACTCTAAATCCATTGAATTCCATCAAGTAAATAAGTCATTGATCTTGATTAGTTTTCTTTATAAGGAATGGTTTAATTCTTAAATAATGAGACCTCCTCTTCATTTTTTTTTATAACAAGGCTTCTCTTTTTGATGCAAGGCCTCATGTCCACAAAATGCTCTCACAATTAACTTTTTGTGTCAACATCAAACATCATATTCATTGCAACAAGCTTGTTTGTTCATATTTGGCACTCTAAATCCTTGAATTCTATAAGCAAAAAAGGGTGTGATTGGTCTAGATTACCTTTTTTTATACATATTGAGTGTTTACATTGTTGAATAATGGAATTGTCTCTTTATTTCTAATTGACAAGGCTCCTTCCTTTGTTACAAGGGCTCATTTGCACAAATAGTGGTGAAATTAACTTTTGTATCTACACAAAACATTATATTCATTGAAACAAGCATGTTTGTACACTTGTGGTACTCTGAACCCATTGAAATCCATTAAGTAAATGAGTCATTGATCTTAGTACATCAATGGTACTCTAAACCCATTGAATTCCATGAAGGAAATGAGTCATTGATCCTGATTAGCTTTCCTTATAGGCATTGAATGGTTTAATTCTCCAACAATGAGATTGAGTCTTCATTTTTTGATAACAAGGCTTCTTTTTTCATTGCAAAGAGTCATTACATAAAATGTTATTGTAATTAACTTTTGTGCTAAGAGCAAACATTGTACTCATTACAATAAGATCAATGGTACCACTTTGGTACTCCTAACCCATTAAATTTCATCAAGTAAATGAGTCATTAATCTTGATTAGGTTTCCTAAACAATATGATTATCTCTTCATTTTATGATAACAAGGATGTCTATATTCATTATATTCATTGCAACAAACCATGTCTATAAAAACTTTGGTACTCTAAACCCATTGAAATCCTTTGAGCAAAGGTAAGATTGATTTTCATTAGCTTTTTTTTTATAGCTATTTAATGTTTGAATTCTTAAATAATGAGACTTCACCTCATTTTTAGCTAATAAGTCTCCTTCCTTTGTTGTAAAGACTTATTTGCATAAAATGATGGTGAAATTAACCTTTTTGGCTCCATAAAACATTATATTCATTGGAACAAACAAGTTTGGACACTTTTGGAACTCTAAACGTATTGAATTCCATTAATTAAATGAGTCATTGATCTTAATTAGTTTTCCTTATAAGTATCAAATAGTTTAATTTTCAAAACAATGAGACTGCCACTTCATTTTTTGATAAAAAGGTTTCTCTTTTCATTGTAAGGACTCATCAACACAAAATGATCTCCTAACTTTGTTTCAACAACAACCATTATATTCATTGCAAGAAACTCCTTTCTACATCTTTGCTACTCTAAATACATTTAATTCCATCACAAAAAAAGGGGTTTAATTGGTTTTTAGATTAGCCTTTCTTATACATATGAGTGTTTCAATTCTTGAACAATGAGATTTTGTCTTCATTTCTAACTAACAAGGCTCCTTCATTCATCGCAAGGACTCATTCATACAAAATGATGGTGAAATTAACCTTTTCGTCTACATAAAATATTTTATTCATTGGAATAAGCACATCTTTAAACTTTTGGTACATGAATTACAATGAATTCCATCAAGCACATGAGTTATTAATCTTGTTTAGCTTTCCATATATATATTGGATGGTTCAATTCCTAAACAATTGGACTGCCTCTTCATTTATTGATAGCAAGAGTTCTCTTTTCATTACAAGGACTCATTCATGCTAAATGATCTTGTAATTAACTTTTGTGTCAAAAACAAACATTATATTCATTGCAACAATCCTTTGAATTCCATCAAAAAAAGGTATGATTGGTCCAGATTACCTTATCTTATAAGTATTAAGTGTTTCAATTCTTGAATAATGAGACTATCTCCTTTTTTTTTTTTATAACAAGACATTTCTTTCCATTGAAATCACTCATTTATGCAAAATAATCCCATAATTAACTTTTGTGTCAATATTAAATATTATATTCATTGCAACAAGCTCATTTGTGCATCTCCAACACTCTAAATCCATTGAATTCCATCAAAAAAGAAAAGTGTAATTGGTCTAAATTATGTTTTTTATATGTATTAAGTGTTTCAATTCCTAAATAATGAGACTATCTAGTCATTTTTTTTTTTAACAATAAGACTTTTCTTTTAATTGCAAGGACTCATTCATGCAATAAGATCCTTTAATTAACTTATATATTGTCATCAAAATTTATAATCATTGAAACAAGCTTGTTTATACATCATTGGTACTTGAACCCATTCAATTCCATCATGTAAATTGGTCGTTGATCTTGATTAGCCTTCCTTACCAATAATGAATGGTATAATTCCTAAACAATATGATCATCTCTTCATTTTTTGATAACAAGGATGTCTATATTCATTATATTCATTGCAAAAAAAAAAAATGTATATACAACTTTCATACTCTAAAACTCATTGAAATCCTTTAAAGGCTAGATTGATCTTCTTTAGCTTTTCTTGCAGTTATTTAATGTTTCAATTCCTGATTTTTGAGACCTCTCCATTTTTAGCTAATGAGGCTCCTTCCTTCATTGCAAGGACCTATTTACACAAAAAATGATGGTGAAATAAATCATTTTGTCTTCACAAAACATTATATTCATTGCAAGAAACAAGTTTAGACACATTTGGTACTCTAAACCTATTGAATTCCATCAATTAAATGTGCCAATGATCTTAATTAGCTTTCATTATGGGTATTAAATGGTTTAATTCTTGAACAATGAGACCACCATTCATTTTTTGATAACAAGTTTTGTCTTTTCATTATAAGGACTCATTAACATAAATGATCTTGTAACAAACTTTTGTGTCAACAACAACCATTGTATACATTGCATGAAACTCATTTCTACATGTTTGCTACTCTTGATCAATTAAACTCTATCAAATAATGCTTTGATTATCTTTAATTGCTTTTTGTATACCTCTTGAATGTTTTAATTCCTAAATAATGATTCATTTCTAGCTAATGAGGCTCCTTCCAATGTTGTAAGGACTCATTCACACAAAAAAAAAATACTTAAACTAATATTTGAGTCTATACAAAACATTTTATTCATTGGATCAAGCACATTTCTACAACTTTGGTACTCTTAATCCATTAAATTTCATCAAACAAATAAATCATTGATCTTGATTAGCTTTCCTTGTAGGTATTAAATGGTTTAATTCCAAAATAATGAGATTGTCATATCATTTTAGCAAGACTTGTCTTTTCCTTGCAAGAACTCATTCATACAAAATGATCTTGCAATTAACTTTTACATCCATAGCAAACAATATTCATTGCAACAAGCCTGTTTGTACATATTTGGTACTCTAAATCCATTGAATTCCATCAACAAAAGGTGTGATTGTCTCTCTTCATTCTTTTATAACAATGATATATATATTCATTATATTTATTGCAATAAACACATCTATACAACTTTGGTACTCTAAACCCATTGAAATCCTTCAAACAAAGGCTAGATTGATCTTCATTAGCTTTTCCTACAGCTAAGTTTCAATTCTTGAATAATGAGACATTCTCTTTATTTTTACCTAACAAGGCTCCTTCTTTCATTGCAAGGGCATATTTACACAAAATAAGGGCAAAATTAACCTTTTTGCAATCACAAAACATTATATTCATTGGAACATGCATGTTTGGACACTTTAGGTATTTTATGCTTATTGAATTCCATAAATTAAATGAGTCATTGATCTTGATTAACTTTCCATATAGGTATTGAATGGTTTAATTCCCAAACAATGAGACTATCTCTTCATTTTTTGAAAACAAGGTTTCTCTTTTTGTTGCAAAGACTCATTCACACAAAATGATTTTGTAACTAACTTTTGTGTCAACAAAAAAAACATTGTATTCATTGCAAGAAACTCATTTGTAAATTTTGCTACTCTAAAAAGATGGTTTTTTATGACTTTTACTCCTGCTTAGCAAGAGCAATGGTATCAATGTCATAAAATTATATTGTTGAGATGAGAGCTATTGATATTTTTACATATATGCAAAAGGTTTATAAACTAGTGTTGTTGCTTGTTTGCTATTAAAGATCTGTTACTTGCTTGTCTGTTTGCTTGTGTGAAAGGAAAATTTTACAAGAGAGGTGAGAAGAAAAAGATAAAGATAAGAAGAGAAGAATATTTTGCCTCCTTTTCTTGACTCCTAGTTTATTTACCCAGCCTTCATTTCCTATCACATGAACTAAAGTGACTTTAAAAATTCACTTTAATAAAGTGATTTCTATTGTTGTTTTTCATAAAGTGACTTTACAAAAGTAGCTTTTTTTTAAAAAAAAAAAAAAGCAATCAAAAGTTATTTTTCATTTAGAGTCATAAGAGGAGGCTTGGGAATCTTGCATGATATCATCCACGATAAACTTTGCTTGACTATTGTCATCTTGCATCAGTTCATGTAAGGAAGATACTGGAGAAGTTGATGCTTAAGGTTGAAGTAAAGTAGTCATCATTTCTAATAGCTTCTCATTGATATAAACAATCATAAATGCAAAATAAGCATTAAATATCCCATTCATATCCTTCTAAAATTTGGTAGGAGCATCTTTTAAAACCAAAAGGCATGACATTTTATTCATAATGCCCAAAAGGTACTATAAAGGTTATTTTATGCTAATCTTTTTCAAAAATCTAGATTTGCCAATAACTAAATTTTATGTTAAATTTTAAAAATATCTTGGCTTTTTAAAGCCAATTAAGCATGTCTCTTTTATTAGGTATAGTGTACCTAATCCATCTTAGTGCCTTATTTAAGGGCTTATACTTAATAACTAATTAGGAATGCCTCATTCTAATTCTACATTATTCTCTACATAAAATAAAGGACAACTCCCAAGGACATAAATTTCAAATTAGTCCTTTCATAAGGAGCTCTTGTATATTTGTTTTACAAATCATTAAATGTTGAGGGTCCATAGCAATGGGTCTGGCTTTAGTTAGACTTTGACTTTCATTAAAGTCTAACTCATAAGGCAAATCAACAATAGGTTTATTCCTACTCTAAAAAGTTGTAGGAATTTTTAAGCATATCATTGGTTTTATTGCTTCTTTCATTTCCTATACTTTAGTTGTAATAACAAGAGAAGAAAAATTTTTTTTTTGTAGATGCTTATAAGCAATCTCATCCTAAAGAGAAGAAATAAACTTTTCTTTTCTCTTAATATTTTTCTAAAGTAAATCTATTTCTATATACTAAGGGACAAATATAAATTCAAAGCTAATAACCTTGCCATTAATTTTTGCATAAATACCCTTGCTATTAATTTCTTTAAAAAGGTAGAGAATATGAAGAAATTGATGTCCTAAAATAACATGTTGGCTTAACCAAAACAAAAGAAATTTTAAAAAAAATTCCATCATTGCAAATAGTAACTTTAGATAACTTGTAACTAATAAAAAGTTTATTTTATCAGCAGTGCTTAATACTTTTGTTGTTTTTGAAAAGTATTTTGAAGGTACTATACCCTCATTAATACAACTCATTTCAGCACCAAAGTCAATTAAGGTGATAGTAGAGAAATATTCTTTATTAACAATGACTATAATATTTGTATGCCATTTATGGGCAATAACTTTTTCAACAAGTTTAGTAAATTGAAAACTTTCAATACTTACATTTTCCTTTAAATAAGTTTATGGAAGCACTAAAGATGTTTCTTCCTTATTAGGTAGAGTTTCCAAAATTAAAATTTTTTCTTTTAATTTTTTTTTTTTATCTTTAAGGTATGAATCTCATCTTTAAGCTCTTTAATAGATGGTTCTTCCCTACATAACTTAGGAGGATTACGTTTTATACATTATATAATAGTATTTAAACTATAACTTTCTTGAGTTGCATAACCTTAATAGTAGATTCTTTATTCTAAATTTTAGCTAGCTGAAAATATTTTTGTAATTGCTCATGTTTTTCTTTAGGATATAGAATTTTATCAATAAGATCCAAAATTGTACTATCTTCTTTTGTTAAGACTAACAAGCCATTTTGTTTACACAATGCTTTGTAATGGTAACATTGATCATCGTAACTTTCTTCATCAAAATAAAAAGTTGAGGAAAAAATAGCTTCTTTAAGTACTTTTATTTTCTTTGATAAGATAATATGCATTAATGATCTTTTAAGAATTTCATTTATAGTTAATTCTTGAAATTTTTGCTTGGTTTTGCACTTATTAGTATAGTGCCTTATTTTTCCACACTTATAGAAAATAATAATCTTTTTAAGCTAAGGCATTTTTTTTCTTTTTCTTTTATTTTTTGCTTCTCAGATCATATAGGGCCTTTTCTTTTGTATGAAATTATTTTTTCTTAATATTAGAGTGATAACTCCTACTCTTTTATTTTGTAAGATATCTAATGGGTGAATAACCCATCTTCTCACAAAAGCTTTCTAAAGCTTTCTTATGTTGAGCTTTTTCATTTTGCAATTGCCTATGCAATTTCATTTCATTATAGAGTTTAACTCCTTTAGCTACTACCTTAGTAGCTAATCCTCCATAAGTATATTGATTATAATCCATACTTCTAGCATTATCATATTTTAATCAAGTCTTAACTCTTTTTGCAAATAAGGTAGGTAACTCTAAAATAATTTTTTCTTTCCAAAAAATATTCTGGCCATCTTCTAAAGTAAAGACTCTAGAGAAGAATACATCTTTATACCACCTAAAATGCGATAAGTTAGGGTATCTTAAATTAATCAGTTGCTCATAAGTATTATCAACTAGCAAAGTGGCATTACCAATAAAATGATTGGTAATAGCATAAATAAGTTTGTTAACATAATCAAAAAAAAATTTTTTAGATTTAGTCTTAACTATAGAAAATATTTGTTGTTTTGTCTCCTTTGACAAATAAAACTCCTACCAGCCTCTAAGCTGTCTAGTAAATCTAATTGTAATTATTTTTGCAATCTTAAGGTTAGAATTACCCTTTGTTCTAGCAACAATAGCAAACATCAACATATAATGTAATAGTAAGAGAATTTGATGTTTTATTTGACCTTTTAGATTCCATTCCACTGTTCTACAGCCATCATATTAAACATAGCTATAATCAACTTGTTCTTTTAATGTAAGATCAACAAGTGTTGGTCTTGGATAATATAATTTGTATGAGATTTATTTAATTTCATTTTATTAATATCAAATGGTTTCTTTGCAAAAGAAGGAGAAGGTTATCCTTCAAAGGTTGCTATTCTAATAAGAACATATTTTGTAATTGATTTATATACTCTTTTATCTCACTTTCAAAATTAATATGATCCCCTTTTTTCTTGCACTATGGTTTTTTTTTTTTTTTTAATTTCATACCTTTAAGTCTTTCAAAGATTTCACTTACCAGTTTAGCAATAGAGGAACTTTTATCTACCATTGTATAATTTGTTTCTTCTAGTGAAAGAGATTTAAATAAAACCTTTTTTTCTACTTTTGTTCGCACAATAACATCCCTATTTTGACCTTCTTTTCATTTCTACTTAACAAGGCTCCTTCCTTTGTTGCAAAGACTTATTTACCCAAAATGATGCTGAAATTCATTTTTTGTTTGCATTCTATTCATTGGAACAAGCATGTATGTACATCTTTGATATTCTAAATCCATTGAATTCCATCAATGGGTTTAGAATATCAAAGACTCCTTTTTCTCTAAATTGAATAAATTGAGGCATTTTTTTTTTCCTTTTCTTTTTGCGATAAGCTCTTTTGACATCTTTGGTTCTCTAAATCCATTAAATTCTATCAAAAAAGAGCTTGCTTTGATCTTTATTGGCTTTTCTTATACATACTGAAGGTGTTAAATCCTAAATAATAAGACCTCTTCATTTCTAGCTCACAAGGCTCTTTCCTCCATTGCAAAGAGTATTTTACCCAAAATGATGGTGAAATTCACTTTTTGTCTACACAAAACATTCTATTCATTAGAACAAGGATGGCTATACATCTTTGATTTCTAGCTAATAAGGCTTCATCCTTCATCACAAAGACTTATTTATCGAAAATGATGGTGAAATTTATTATTTTTTTTTTGCACAAAACATTCTATTCATTGGAACATGCACAAATGTACATCTTTGATATTATGAATCCATTGACTCCATCAAGCAAAATGAGTTTTAATCTTGATTAGATTTCTTTATAAGTATTAAATGTTTAATTTCTAAACAATGAGATTATCTCTTCTGTTTTTGATAACAAGAGGCACTGATCTTGATTTGCTTTCCTTATAGGAATTGAATGGTTTAATTCTTGAATAATGAGACTTTGTCTTCATTTTTTGATAGCAAGGCTTCAATTTTTTTGTTGTAAAAAACTTTCACAAAATGATCTTATGATTAACTTTTGTGTCAACATCAAACATTGTATTCATTACAAGAAGCTCATTTTTACATATTTGGTGCTCTAAATTCATTGAATTTTATAAGAAAAAGGGTTCTAGTGGCCTTATTTAGCTTTTCTTTTACATTTTTAGTGCCTAAATTCAAGAATAATAAGATCATCTCATCATTTCTAACTAAAAAGGCTCCTTCCTTTGTTATAAGGACTCGTTTACACAAAATGATGGTGAAATTAATTTTTGTATCTACATAAAACATTCTATTCATTAGAGTTAGCATGTCTTTAAACTTTTGGTACTTTAAATCCATTAAATTCCAACAAGAAAATAAGTCATTGATTCTAATTAGCTTTTTCCTAATATATATTGAATGGTTTAATTCTCAAGCAATGAGATTGTCTCATTATTTTTTAATAACAAGACATCTCTTTGGTTTTAAAGACTTATTTGCACAAAATGATCTGGTAATTAGCCTTTATGTCAATAATAAACTTCATATTCTTTTCAACAAGCTCATTTGTACAAATTTCATACTTTAAATCCATTAAATTCCCTCAAAAATAGGTCTCATTAGTCTAGGTTACTTTTCCTTATAAGTATTAAGTGTTTCAATTCCTAAATAATGAGATTATTTCTTTATCTCTAGCTAACAAAACTTGTTCCTTTGTTGTAAGGACTCATTTACACAAAATGATGGTGAAGTAAATTTTTACATCAAGACAAAACATTATATTTTTTTAGAACAGACATGTTTGCATACCTTTAGTCCTCTGAACCTATTGAATTCAATCAAGTAAATGAGTCATTGATCTTGGTTGGCTTTCCTTACAAATATTGATTGGTTTAATTCTCAAACAGTGAGACTACCTCTTCATATTTTGAAAACAAGGCTTCTCTTTTCATTATAAGTACACATTTACACAAAATGATCTCATAATTAACTCTTAGTACATCTTTGGTTCCCTAAATCCATTGAATTCCATCAAACAAAGCTTTGATTGATGTCAACTAGCTTTTTATGTACATATTGAAGGTTTAACATCTTGAATGATGAGACCTTATCACCGTTTCTAGCTATCAAGGCTCCTTCCTTCATTGTAAAGACTCATTCAATCAAAATGACGGTAAAATTCACTTTTTTGGCTACACAAAAGACTCTATTCATTAGAACAAGCACATATGTTCCTCTTTGATATTCTAAATCCATTAAATTACATGAAGAAAATGAGTCATTAATCTTGATTAGCTTTCTTTATAGGTAATAAATGGTTCAATTCCCAAATAATGAGACTGTCTTTTCATTTTTTGATAATAAGACTTCTCTTTGGTTGAAATGATTTATTCACATTAAATGTTCAAGAAATTAACTTTCGTGTCCATTGTAAACATTATATTCTTTTC
>JBAPLJ010000017.1:0-40012 GCA_037832345.1 Rhizophora mangle | reverse complement strand
TTTACCTCACTCTATCCCAAAAAAAAAAGAAAAAAAAAACAATTGTCCATTTATTTTTTTAATTGTCACTCTCTTGCTACTTGAAGCTAATGCATGGCTAGATTGTGCAAATGATGTTGTTCTTTCCATTTCATGCCTTTAAGTTGGATCATTTGGATGGGAGTAGTAAGAAAAGCATCATATGTCTCACTTCTTTTTTTGGATGATCATATATAATGTTGATGATTATGTGTTTCTAGGTTGATTTGACTTTTAAGGCACTTATAGTTGATGATGCAAGCAATTTTGTTATGCTTTGAAGAATAATTTGTAATGCTTAATCACTTTCTAAACTTTTAATGATTCTCATATGCATCACTTTGAAGCTAGTAGAGAATGAGATGTGCTTGCAAGTACTAACATGAATGTTGTTGATAAGAAGTATATTTGCAAATAATCCATATGCTACTACCAATAAATGACATCTTAAGGAAAAACTTCTACTTTTTGGTTGTCAAAAAGTTGTGAAGTTTATACTCCAAAACACTAAGCAAAGTGGTGTTGCACTTAATTCATCATTATGTGACCCATACACCAGTTGCAAGTATAATTAGTAATTCCTTTTTGCAATGTGTGTCCACCTTTCTCCACTCATTTGTGTGGATTAATGTTCCCTTTTCTTACATTTCAATAAGTGTCTATATACCTAGAAAAACTTCCAATAGGTATGGCATGTTCATGTTTGTCAGCAAAGCAATTTCAACTCTTTGTGACTTCTGTGTTTGGGCTTGTTAATGAGGTGTTGGTTGGCTTTAATATGCATCCTTTTCTTATGTATACAACAACTATCCTAGCAAAACCCTTTTTAAACTTATTCCTAAGGTATGTGCATTCTTCTTTCTTTTTCTTTTTTTTTCTTAAAATCCCTTGTTATGCAAAATTCCCATGTTTTCCATTATCATGGCTAAGAAATTACATATATATATGTATGTATTTGGGATCATGACATTGTCTACTTATAGATACAATGTACAAGTAGATCTTCACACACAGATGCCTCCCTCCCCCTTGAAAATGGCCATTGAAAAATAAATCTTTGATACCATGCTGGCTTCCACATACATGCTTTCTTGAAAGCAAAGTTTCTAAAGTTTGTGATTAAACATGTGTGTAGCCCCATCTAGTTAGCAAAATTTTAATTCATGGTTGTAGACTATTTGTGAAACAAAACATAGATCAAAATTTGTAAAAGCTAGCAAGTAGAGCTTGATATGTCGAAAGAAATTTTTGAAGAAGCAAGCTCATAAATGAATGCAGTAAGATATTGAATGGTTTGATCTTCCAAGAAAAGATAATGTTGCTATTGTTGGAGTTCCATTAACATGTTATCTTGGAAGTCTCTTCTGCTTAATTGTTTTCTATTTTCTATTCATCGGTTGTCCCAATTTTTTGATGTTAAGGTTAATTAACCCAGTTTATTACTAATGTTCTCATTCATTTTAATTTTTGATCTTTTATTCTGTAACTTCTTGAATAATGACCTCATATGGATTTGCTGAAAATCTACTAGGTGCTTTGCTTTTTAGTTATTGTATTGCATTGAATGACAAGATAGCTAAAGCAATTTAGAGCTGTAATGTAATAATCACAGTGTATAGGTGAATTCATTGGTGTGTAGCTTAACTCATCCCTTACTGATAAAAACAATTGTTAATCACGTTGTATCCATGAAAATAATTTGGCTCCTAACCTCTCCTCATCCCCCTCCTTTATTTCAATTAAATTTTTAAGGATGAATGTCCTAAATCCTAGCAAGGCAAGCATACTTTTTAAGCTTCTTAAACATGAAAATGGTATTTTCTCTATGTTGTATAAGCACCAATCCCTAATGAAAACTTGAGACTTAATCATTTAAAGATAGGGAAATATTTCTAGCTGAGATTTTCTTTCATCTATAAATTTGATTTCTACCAATGTTCTACCAGATATACTAATGGAAATAATTAAGAGAGTTGCAAGAAATTTGCTACTTGCTTTGAACTTGTTGACTAGCATTTGTGATGTGGCTAATCTATTCAAGAATTCATGCTACTGCAATTGGCTACAAAAGCATTGCAGTGAGGTAATTGTGTTTTTTCTCAAATAAAAGATGGTATGTGGTAATTATGATACTAACAACCAATGAGAAATGAGTATGTAGTCTTATTTCTTAGCAAGTTCTTATCCTTGAAGTTGCACATGGGTTGATTGGGTTGTGAAGGTCTTCAGATTTAACATTCAAAACCATTTTACACGGTACTTTCTTTGATCTTGATTACTAAGTAGTCTACAATTTTTTGTATGTTTGTGTGTCATGTCATGCTGAGCGAATCTTGCACTCAAACAACTGCATTTTTAAAAATGCACATGTTAATTGGTTATTTCAAGTTCATGATGCATTTTCAAGTTCCTTTCCATCTCCTAATAAAAATTTGTAGTTATCTTATTCTACCATGATACTCATGTATGCTTTTCTGTAAAAGTACAGGCATAAGCATAAGCAAGTCGGCTGATTGGAAAATATAGAACGGTTTAATGCATCATTCCATATACGCACCTTTTATTTCAATATTAAGTTTCATCATTTTTTTCTGGTCTAAAAACAATACAATTGTTCTTCCTTTCGTAAGTGCTTAAAGTGTACTTTACAATAATGTTATTTTATGAATTGAAATGAAAGATTAGGAAGGTCAATCTCAAGTCTTTTTGTAGCTCTTGAGCTATGTCTAATCACTATAATTCTACATTTTATTGGTGGACATACATTTATCTCTTCTCCTAATTTTGATTTTCTTAGCGGGTGTCATAGACAGTTTAGTTATCAATTTCTTGTAAACAAATTACAAAAGATGAAAATCTTGACTCAAATTCAAGATTTAAAGCTTTAGTTGCCATCAAACCCTTGATTATGCAAAAGAAAAATGGACTTCCTTAATTAAGCCATCCACTTTGTTAGCCTCCTTTATTACCCACCTATTAATTGCCTACCATTTCTTCTATTTTCTTTTATGTAACATCTTTCTTAAGCAAATACTCAATCATCCAGTGAAAAGAATAGCATTGCACTTTAACATTGAGAACATGACCAAAGTAGCCGAAACATCCAAAGAGGCCAAGATTGCTTAGGTTGGAATCGACTTTGAATTGTTAACAATGTAAGATTGAATCTTCCAATTCTCTATGAGTAACCCTTTATTTTAAACTTTTCTAAAGCACGTGTGATAATAAAGTATGGGCCTAAAATATACTCTAGAGGTTGAGGTTCAACTTACCATTGGATAATCAAGATCTATGTTTCTACCTTAGGTTAATTCACCATTTGATAGTTATCCTTCTAATGTTAGTTATATTTATTACACAAAAGAACATAAGATCCATAGTAAATGGCATCAAATCTTGGTCATTCTAGCCAATTAAATTGGCTTGTGTGGTAAAAAAGATACAAGGAACCCTAATGCGTCAGAACTTTAAAACAAAAAAACAAAAATGGAAAGAAAAAAAGAAAAAAAAAAGAGAGAGAGAGAGAGAGAGAGAGAGAGAGAGAGAGAGAGTTATAAATGTATTCACAAGATAGTTTTTAAAGCTATTTAAAGTAAAAGGGCATTTTTTTCCATACAGCCCTGCTCCACATGCTTTGTTATCATAGCAGAATGAGCACAACAGCAGACAGTGTGATGTGGTCAAACTTTGAGTAGCAGTGAACTTTTTCGTAATTTTCCAATTGTTCTAAAATGTTAAAAATTGAATAAATTAGATTCAATATTTCTTGTTCTTTCTCAAAATATCTATTTACTTGAACTTTGTTGGTAATGAGTATGAGTTGATGGGTTTATTCCTAATTCATGTTTTTGGTGTTATTGAGTTGCAATCATTAGGTGGAAGTGCTACTTTAAAGGAGACCAATAGCTTGGACAATTTTTTTAAATTGGGTTATTCATTTTGGGAAAGTAGGAGGGATTTGAGAGTTGCAGTGATGGATTCATTATTTAGTATGATAAACTATTTGCATTTATTCTTCTCACCCCTAGTCCTCTACATGCCCTCCTGAAAAAGAAAGGGTAAAATCAAATGTCATCTTCATTATAAAACCAAATGTCAAATTTGCCATTGTGTATAGGAAACAAGTTACCACTTTCCAGCATTTTAGCAAACTATTGTTTACCAAATGTCCACATTTTAGCATTTTACCAAATGTCAAATGTCATCTTCATTATAAAACCAAATGTCAAAGGTGCCATTGTGTAAAGGAAACAAGTTACCACTTTCCAGCATTTTAGCAAACTATTGTTTACCAAATGTCTGCATTTTAGCATTTTACCAAATGTCAAATGTCATCTTCATTATAAAACCAAATGTCAAAGGTGCCATTGTGTATAGGAAACAAGTTACCACTTTCCAGCATTATTATCCATAATGACACATTTGGGCCAAGTATTAATGTATGTGTTAGTTTTTGGCTCAAGTCCCACATTGGGACTTTTAAGGGAGAAGGCCAAAATCCCACATTGGGAATAAGAGTATGGTTGGCTACCTTTACTCCTTATAAATAACTGTCATGTAATGAGTTGTGTATAAGAGAAAAAAAGGGAAAATTAAGGGAGTCAAAACTCCATCTCCATGAGCCTATAGTCCTAGTATTTAAGTTTTGTTAACTAGGCTCTTAAGTCTCTCTTTTGTATTCTCCACTTTAGTAATATTTGCTCCCACTTTCGCTTGTGGACATAGGTCATATCGACCAAACCATGTAAAATTTGTTGTCTCCTATTTTTAGTTATTTTTATTACATTTGTTATTGCCTTCAAGGGCTACAACCCGAAGCCCATTCCCCAACAAACTGGTATTAGAGCTTTGGTTAGGTTCTTTAGGTTCTTTAGGAAAATAGTCATTATGACAATAACTAAGTATTATTCTGAGAAGTTCAACCAGAGTGTCAACTTTGGTATGTGGCAGCTGAAGATGGAGGCTATACTAGTTCAAGATGGTGTTGATGTAGCGCTGCTGGGGAGGCAAAAAAAAGCTAGAGAAGATGTCAGATGAGAAGTTTGTTGGTCTTGACAAAAGGGTCAGATTAGGTATCATCTTAAATGTTTCTAATGAGGTTTTAAGAGTAGTAGCTATTGAGGTTACTGTTAAAGATTTGTGGGAGAAATGAAAGTCTTTATATATGAAGAACACAATGGAGAATAGGCTTTATTTAAAGCAAAGTTTGTATATGCTTCGCATGCTTGAAGGATCATCTATATTGTCGCATTTGGATAAATTTGATTCTTTGCTTATGGATTTTAGTAATATAGATGTTCATATTGAGGATGAGAATCAAGCCCTACTATTATTGTGTTCTCTTCCCCATTCTTTTAAGCATTTAGAGAAACAATGCTTTATGGTAAAGAGACTATTTCTTATAAAGAAATTAAGTCTATTTTGAAGTCAAAAGAACAGATCAATAGGGATATAACTGGGAGAGCAGTAGTAGCGGTCAAGTTGACAGTTTGGTGGTTCAGGGCAAATCAGATAAAAGGGATGCAAAGAGTCAGAGGTCCAGTAGATTTAAATCCAAACATAGAAATTTGGTGTGTAATTATTGTAAAAAGAAAGGGCACAACAAAGTTAATTGTTTGAAGTTGAAAGCCAAGGATAAGGAGAAGCATAAAGGTAATGAGTCTGTTCAAGCTAGTGTTGCAGAAGATGAAAGTGATGGGATTATTTTCTTTGCTAATGATAAATCAAGGTCTGCTCATGAATGGATCTTGGATTCTGGTTGCACATACCATATGAGTCCCAATAGGGATTGGTTTTCCACCTATGAATCTATTGAAGGTGGAGTTGTCATGATGGGCAATGATGCAGTTTGCAAAATTGTTGGGATTGGTACGGTTAGAATCAAGACTCATAATGGTGCCGTGAGAAAACTTACACGGGTCAGACATATTCCAGAATTGAAGAAGAATCTCATCTCTTTGGGAACACTTGAGGCTCTTGGCTACAAATACACTAGTGAAGGTGGAGTTCTGAAAGTCAGTAAAGGTGATCTCGTTGTCATGAAAGCTTGCAGATTCGAAAATTTGTATATTCTATAGGGAACTATAGTTGTGGGTATCACTACAATCTTTGCAGAAACAGATGTTACGAGGCTATGGCATATGCAATTAGGGCACAAGAGCGAGAAGGAACTATCTATGTTGAGTGAAAGAGGCCTTCTGTGTGGACAATGTATGGGGAAGATGGGATTCTATGAGCATTGCATTTTTGGGAAGCATAAGCGAGTTAGTTTTAAGTCTATAGCAGTTCAAGAAAAAAGGCATATTGAATTATATTCACTCAGATCTTTGGGGGTCATCTTGCAATCTGTCAAAAAGTGGTGCCAGGTATATGTTGACTTTCATTGATGACTAATGAAGGAAAGTTTGGGTTTTCTTTCTGGAGTAGAAGAATGATGTTTTTCAAACATTCAAGAAATGGAAAGCATTGATTGAAAAGCAAACAGGAAAGCAAATCAAGCAACTCAGGACATATAATGGTTTGGAATTTTGTGGAGGTGAATTCAATGCATTTTGTGAGAATGAAGGTATTGTTTGTCACCCAACAGTCAGGATGACTCCTTAGCAAAATGGTGTTGCTGAATGGTGTATGCAATGGTTTGCACACGTCCAGATATTTCACAAGTAGTTAGTGTGGTTAGTAGGTATATGTCTTCTCTAGGCAAATCACATTGGCAAGCTGTGAAATGGATTCTTAGATACTTGTGAGGTACTTCAGACACATGTTTGGAGTTTGGTAGAAATTCAGATACATTGGTTGGTTTTGTTGATTCTGACTATGCTGCTGATCTTGATATAAGAAGATCTCTTACAAGCTATGTATTTTGTATTGGGGGTTCTGTTGTTAGTTGGAAAGCTACTCTGCAATATGTTGTTGCTTTGTCTACTACTGAGGTAGAATACATGGTAATGACAAAGGCAATCAAAGAAGCTTTATGGTTGAAAAGCTTGTATAGTGAGCTTAGTTTGTGTTAAGCTGCTGTTACCATCCATTGTGACAGTCAAAGTGCAATTCACTTGACTAAGGATCAAATGTATCATGAGAGAACAAAGCATATTGACGTGAGGTATCACTTCATTTGAGAGACAATTGCAAAGAGGAAGGTTTCAATTTAGAAAATCAGTACTAGAAACAATCCTGCAGATATGCTTACAAAGCCTCTTCCAGTTGTTAAGTTTAAGTAGTGCTTGGACTTAATTGGTGTGTTATGATGATTCAGGAGTTGATGAAGAAGGTGGAGTGTTATTACTATGGCTGCACATGAAACTTGAGCCAAGGTGGAGATTTGTTAGTTTTTGGCTCAAGTCCCACATTGGGACTTTTAAAGGTGAAGGCCAAAATCCCACATCAGGAATAAGAGTATGGTTGACTACCTTTACTCCTTATAAATAGGAGTCATGTAATGAGTTATGTATAAGAGAAAAAAAGGGAAAATTAAGGGAGTTAAAACTCCATCTTCATGAGCCTATAGTCCCAGTATTTGAGTTTTGTTAACTAGGGTCTTAAGTCTGTCTTTTGTATTTTCTACTTTAGTAATATTTGCTCCTACTTTTGCTTGTGGACGTAGGTCATATCAACCAAATCATGTAAAATCTGATGTCTCCTATTTTCAGTTATTTTTATTACTTTTATTATTGTCTTTAAGGGTTACAACCCGAAGCCTATTACCCAACAGTATGCTTTTGCAAACTATGTGATATTTTTATTAGTGAAAACATTAAATGTCTAGGCTAAATTTCATCATCTCTCTAATGGCTACTTTGAACTTAACTTCATTTTTGCTTCAAACAGCTCTCCAAAAGCATTTTTCAATAAATGGCCTTTAATTCTTTGTGCTAGTTTACATACACATGTTTGGCACAATTTTTATGCTCAACATGTGGCAACACTTTATTACATTGTCAAGGATACCTTGCACTAGCAAACTATTAGGTCAATTGCTATGTGATCATAGAATTGTAGATAAACCATAATTTCCTCCAAGAAATAAACTATTTACTCAATGTCATTAAATCTAATAAGCATACCTTTGGCTAGTCACCTATGATTGTCCATCTTAGACCAATTGGCCAAGATCATCCACGAGCAGCTTCATGAAACATTACCAATTAGTTGTGCTTTCCTTCGTCACAATTTCCCAAGTCATAGGATGTGTTTGGTTGTTCACATCCTTACCAATTACACTCAATAAGGCACCACCAAGAAATGTTTTAAAAAGAAGCCATCAAGCCCTATTGAGCTACATCTAGCTTTAAAACCTTTCTTTATTGCTTTAAAACAAATGTAAAACTTGTGGAATATAGGTTTAAGACCAATTTCTGAATCATTTGTCTCTAACTAGGAAAGATTGTTTGGGTTTTTTATTTTCAACTCTATCTCAGAGGATCTAAGCTTGTTGTAGTGTCTTCCATAGATCCTATCAACATATTTCCATTGCTTTCTCGCCATATAGCAATGCATTTATGTAACAATGAGTATATGTCTCATTAATTTGAACCATCATATCCTTCACAAGCTAGTTAAGATTCCTTTTGAATTTAGATAGTTATTCTTTAGCTAACCACTTAATTGTTGCTTGTTTGTTCCCTGTCACATGACTACAATTATAGGTGTCATAGATAGATTTGATCATGATATTTAACTCCCTTCTATCTTAACTAACAAAGAATTTCCATAGACAACTAATTGTCATCTAGCCTTTATCATCTTTTCTTTAGATCTATACCATTTCATTAGATAATCATTAACGATCATATATCTTTGGATTCACTTTTTGAATTAATTAGCTCCCTTAAGCCTCATCATTATAGTGAACACTAATGTTTTGTGATCACCAAAGGAATTATATTCTATGTACCTTTTTTTCCTTCATGTTTGCTTTATTTGGATTTTCATAGTACCTTCTTCACTACTCAACATTATGTCAACATCAACATCAAAATCTTTGTGCCCATTTTACTATCCACTCTCAGTATTGCTGATAGGCTTTGTGACCTTCTCAACATTGGCTTCCATCTAGGCATCATGACCAATAATTCTCATATTCTTAGTTGTTTCTTTTTCCTTATTGCATTTACATATCCCTTACTGTCTAACTCATCATTAAAGGAAATGAAATCAAGGTCTTATCACTCTCATCAGTATTATCCTTCTAATGTTGCTCACATAAAGTCTCTTCATCTTGTTGTTAAGTCACCTTAATAGCATCCTTAGTAGCAGTACATTGAGCCCCTTGATGTCCCAAATCCTTAAACACAATCTCTTACCTAGCTCCAATATCATCCCTATAATCTTCTGGTCTTGTAACACTATCATCACTATAGAATCCAAAATCATTAGGGAGTCCATTGTAAGCTACCTTTGATCCTTTTATTCCCATTTGATTAGTATAATTAGAGGAATTAATGAAAACACAATCTAATGTGCCAATCCCACCTGCATGTGCTTTAGACTAACTAGGCTTTACATCATCTCCATATCCGTTAGGCTTAACTACATTAGTGCTTTCAATTATTATAGGATCATCAAACACCATTCGTAACCTATTCCTATATATTGTGCTCTCCTAATGCAACATTCTCATCTAGCATTTCTAGTAAATATTTATCAAATATCCTATTAAAAAGCTTACTTCTATCCAAAGTTTGGTGGCAAAATTTGTACAAATAACCTTCTACACTTGTGTAACCAAGTCTCTTTTCAGGAGCTTATATAGTCAACATTGAAAAATTATCAGAGTTATTGGCTTCAAGATAGTGGAGCTCTCCTCCCACATATTGAACCTCAAGGTCTCTTTCTAAAATCCCACCATGATAAAGAGAAAATTTTATTAACATCTTGCATATTAACAGAGATTGCAATATTTCAGCTTTTAAAAAGTCAAGTAACACCTATACCAAATTTAGTTAGTGATGATAGAATTATAAAAACCCTAATATCATTCAAGTTATAATGTTATGGTGCAAGCATACTACCACAAATACAAAATCTAGGGCTTTGTATCCTAGTTTGAGCTTTGATTAGCCCTTAGTTTGATGGCATGGGATGAAGTGTGCCATTTTGAAAATCTTTCAACAACAACAAATACAAAGTCTCTAATCCTTTTATTTGTGGCAATCCTACCACAAAGTACATAAAGAAATCAAGCTAGGGATGGCCATGTATGGGTAAAGGGGTAAGCCATGGGTAATACTCTAGATTTAATCTACTCTCAAACCCATAATGCATTACATGTAAATCGTATTGTCTTGGTTTTCCTAACAAAATATGCTTAGCATGCATGGGTACAACATCTTACAAAACCTCATCAATATATCTCCTAATAGTAAACAATACTAACACTTGCTTATTCACCTTAAGCTCCCCACATTCATTCAACCATTAATGCTACCATTTTCTAAGCTACTTCATGGTTGGTAAATTAAGCTTTACAACTAGAGTAGTGCTAGCAACATTTGTACAGCTGCCCCCATCAATGGTCATGCTACATACCTTATAATTGATGTAGCATTGTGTATGGAAGATATTATCTCTTTGCATTTCATCATCTTCATTAGCTTATGCACTCAATTCGTCTAACCACCAGCATGTCTCCCTCATTTGTGTACTCCTCTCTGTCACCTACATCCTCCAATGGTGGCATGGAGTCATCATTAGACTCACTTTTTATCTTAATATCACTATTACCCCACAACACCATAGTACACTTTTTTTGGCACTAAGATGCAAAATGTCCCCTTCCCAAACACTTCATTATTTGATGGACTTCAATGAATTCAGACTATCTAAAAGTGAAGTCCTATTGTCAAATAATTAAGGGACAATCTCATATTTTAGTGATGAACAAATCTCTCATAGTGTAGAGGGCTAATCAAGAGTAAAGCATGTTTACCCGAAAACAAAATAATGTGCATGTCCCCATGGAATTTGGGGTCATTATAGATGTTTAAGTTTCATGAATCCTTCATGTGAATGACTTGTTGGAAAAAAGGGATATGCCTTATTAGCCATAAATGAGAACATCTCATGTTTTAGATAACAAGCTAATCTATCACCCTAAGAAATCTAATCAAGGAGAGTAACTTATTTTTTTGAAAGAATTCAACAGATTTAGACAACCTAAGGAGTATTGGCATGTGAGTCACAACAATATTACTATTCATAGTAGACATAGATGCCAATTGCATGCTCATTTTCTATGAATTTTTTCTTACAATGAATTAAGAAGCCTTATGGCCTAGGAATCAAGTGACAGCCTCATGATTCGAGAAATCAATTATTCTTCTTGGTAACAAATGATAATCAAAAGTAATAGCTCCTTTATTTGAGGGACTTCAACCAATTTGAACTACCCAAGCCAAAATAATATGCATCTCACAATGGAATTAGTGATTTGTGCAATATCACAATTCCTTTGTGTTAATGATTCCTTGTAATGAAAGGAGAAGCCTTTTATTTTCTTGAAATGAAGTGGTGCTCATCTTCTAGGCAATGAACCATTCTATCTTGGTAACAACTAGTCCAAATGAATGACTCCTTCATTTGATAGAATTTAGTGGATTAAAACCAACTAGGATGTTTTCATGTGCATGTTGCAAACGAATTAATGTTTGCTATACACATAGATGTTAATTAAATGACCATATTGTGTGAAAAATTTTTTTAAATGAAATGAGAAGCCTTATTGCCAAGGAATTAGATGACAGCCTAGAGTTTCAAATAATGAATCACTCTTTGATGGAAAAGAAAGCTACTCAAGTTTGATAGCTTCTTTATTTAATGGACTTTAATTAATCCAAACTACTAAAAGAGTAGTCCTATTGTCAAATAAATAATAGATGTCTCATGTTTCAAGTCATGAAAATTATCTCATATTAAAGAAAGCTAATTTAGTGCAATAACTTCTTTATTGGATTCAAGCTGCTGAATACATAATGACATACATCTCACCAAGAAATTAGTGATTGGTCAAGGCATTTAATTAAATTTAGCCATTCTTTCAATTAGTAGACTCCTAGATAACCTTGCACTGATATTAAAGAGATGTTTGGAAACTAATATGGTTCTAGATTGGGAAAAATATCGCTTTATGGTGAAGCAAGGTATAGTTTTAGAGCATGTTATTTTAGATAGGGGAATAGAAGTGGAAAAGCCTAAGATAGATATTATTTTTGGTTGACCTTACCCCATAATTGCACAGGAGGTTTGATCTTTTCTTTACCATGTAGGCTTCTATAATAGATTTATCAAGGATTTTTCAAAGATAGCTTTGCCCTTGTGTAAGTTGTTTAAAAAGATGTGGCATTTTAGTTTGATAAGGAGTGATGTGTTTGGCAAGTTGAAGGAGCTTTTAACCTTAGCATCAATAATGCAACTACCAAATTAGGAATTACCATTTGAGAACATAGAACTTATTGGGTAATGAAAAAAATGCAACATGAAGATAGATGAGGTAGGAGACAAAGGAAGTTACAATTACAAGAGCTTGAAGAAAGAAGAAATGATGCATATGACAATAGTAGATTTTACAAAGAGAAAATGAAGGTATTTCATTATCAAAAGATTTTGAGGAAGAACTTGTTGTTGGATAGAACTTTACCATTCATGGCTTAAATTATTTCCATGTAAGTTACACTCTTAAACAATTTCCAAGTAAGTTGCACTCTCAATGGGTCAATCCTTTTGTTATTACTAATGTTTTTGGTCATGGTGCAATTGAAATAAGGAGCTTAAAGACAGATAAGGTGTTTAAGGTGAATGGACATAGGCTTAAATTGTTTTTCTTATGAAGGTATTCAGGTGCAAAATGTCAAGGCATTAAAATTGGAAGATCCAATCCATCTATGCTAAAGAAGCATGTCGTTGGGTTAATGGCATTAAACAAAAGAAATATTGTGGAAGACAACCTAAGACTAAATTAGATTTGAATTATATACTCTTTCTTTTTATTTATTTTTCAAATATCTTTCCTTTACATTTGGCCTTTTATTAGGGACAATGCATGTTTTAAGTGTAGGGGAGAGGTTTAGCTAAGATTTTTTTCTTTTTTAAAGTTTTTGTGTCATACATTGGTTTTGTTTTAGAATGCTATGCTATGCATAAGTACAAAATCGGGCTATTTTTATGATGTACTACCTAACTTTGGATATTAGCAATGTCTTGTAAAATACTAGTAAGTGTGCTTGGCTTTTTAATACTCATATGAAACAATGCTTTTTGAGAAGTTGTACGAGTTTTGTGACAAAGCATGTTTGCAAAGTATGTGGTTTGTCTTGAAATTGTTCTTCTTAGGCTAGTCCTAAACAAAGGTTTAAGTAAATAGGATGTAAAAAGAATGTAAAGTTTAATTCTACCTCATTGTTTAAGTTGCTTAGTAACTAGGGGGTACTTCACAAAATGTGTTGACACTCACATCAAATGGTGACTTAACCATGTGTATATAAAGCACCTTGATGTACATTTCCTAATTTTTTGGTAGGTATAAATGAAGAATATCTATTCCCTATTTGACTTTTCTACTTTAATGAGGGACACCATAGTTTAGCTACCTAGCTTGTAGTAGTAAAAAAGGGTTGGTTGGTAAATGAGAGAGACATGAATTGGTTATATTAATTGTGAGACTTACGTTAATTAATTGAAAGCAATCGTAGTCATTAACGAAGAGATATGATATGCTAGCTATTATTTTATTTAGCATTGCTACATTTTAAAGTTAGATGTGTATCTTGGTTGAGAATTAAACATAATAAGCTTGTCTATTAATTCTTAGCTATAACTAGTGTATGGTTTTACTATTCTTTTGAGTTGACTTTATTTTGCTCAAGGATGTGTAAAGGCTAAGTGGGGGGGAATTTGATGAGTGAGAATTTATTATGTTTATTCTCTTTCACATTTAATTCTTTTTAATGAGTTTCATGCCTATTTAAGATTATTAAAGTATATTTTGTGACTTAGGTAGATTTTAAGAAAGTTTAGAGAGTTATATTCTTCTAGTAGAAATATTCTAGCATTTCACCATTTGAACCATTGTTGCTTGTTTTTGATTTTTCACTAATTTATAGGTCTAGATTGGAAAAGTGGTTTTTAATGAAGTTCTAGTAGGCATGTCAATTCTCTAGATTAAGGATGAGAGTCCAAATCTAAGTTCGTTTGGGCCTTGAGACATTGCTTCAAAGACAAAACAAAAAACTAAAGACCAGTCCTAATTGGAGTAAAATCCTTGTTCGAGCATTGCATGCTTAAATGGGCATAATTGAGTTTTAGAATCCAAATCAAGTGATTTAAAATTATAAATTGAATTAACAATTTTGGTCTATAATTGTGATAAGAGACCTAGACCGAGATTGGCCTTTTCATGGTTCCAAATTAGAGGAGAATTTGCTATAAAATCTATCATGGGTTGGATTGAGTTAGTCTCAATTTTTTTATTTATAAGTGGAGCTCTAGAAATTTGTTTTGGGAAAGAATTGAAGCATTTGGAAAGCTAAAGAGGAATACTATAACTTTCATGAGTATGTTAGGCCCAAATTCTAACTATATCTAGTTTGGAATCAACTTGAAATCCAATACAGAAAAATTTTTAAGATTAAAGAAACCCTAATTCTTTAGAACTTGTTGGTAGCTTTTATAACTTTTTTAAATTTCAGGATATAAATAACCATTTTTTGGGAGTACTAAGGGAGAGATGGAGAGAAAAAAAAATCACACTATAAAGAATTCATTTTTTAAGCATTTGTAGTTATGCTCTTCAATAATTTTAAGGGATTTCAAAACTTTTGATATTTTAATGATATTGATTATTTTGATATGCTGTACTCTTAAAAAATTGTTTAAGTTACTCTAATTTAATGGTTAAATGATTTTTTGTTCAATTAATTTAGTTAGGCCTGCTGAAATTATTAAACAAATATCAATTTTATAAAATTAGGAATTGTGATCCATTTTTATCCTCTTCCTAATCATCAAGAAGGAAATAATAATAGGGTATTATGGGCAAGTTTTCATCTTATTGTCATGCTTAACTCAATGCATGTGAAATGATTCATGCTTGTGTGATTCTTGCTTGTATTAACCTATTCTCCTAGTTCTTAAGGCTACCAGTACTTTCCCTCACAGGAATGATCTAAACTTCCAAGCAATGAAAATTTCTCTCTTGGACAAGAGAGAAAATGCAAAGTATTTCTCCTTCATAGGATGGATTTCATTGGGTTTAGATAACCCATAAGAGAAGTCCTATAGTCAAGTTATCAAGAGACAATCATATGTTCCAAGAAATGAACAAATTTTTCGATGTAAAGAAAGCTTTTAAAAAGTACAAGCTTCTCTATTGTATGGACTTTAATGGATTTAAACTACCTAAGATAGAATATCATGCATCTCAAATTGGAACTAAAGATCCTTGTAGGCATTTAAGTTAATTTCACTATTCCTTCATGTGAATGACTCGTTGGAATGAATGGAGAAGCAATATTTTCTATAATTGAAGTGTCATCTCATTTTTCTAACAATAAACCATTCTATCCAAGTAATAAAAGCTAACCAAGATAAATAACTCCTTTAAATGATAGAATTCAATGGATTTAGACTACCTAAGGAGGATTGATGTGCATGCCAAAATGAATTTAATGTTTTATGTAGACATGAACATTAATTGCATGGTCATCCTATGTGAATGATTCCTTACAACAAAAATAGAAGCCTTATCACAAAAAATTTAGGTGATTGTCCTAAGTTTCAAGTAATAAATAACTTTGTCTAAGCAAAGATAACAAATCAAGAGTAATCACCCTTTTATTTGATAGACTTTAAAGGATTTGAACTTCCAAGAGGAGAAGTCATATAGTTTAGTAATCAAAAAATGGTCTCACATTTTCAAGTAATAGATAATTCCCTCCTTAGAAAGAAAGCTAGTCAAGAGTAATAGCTTCTTTATTGGATTCACTTCAACAGATTTAAATTACCCAAGACATAATAATATGCGCCTCAAAATGAAACTTGTGATTAATGCAAACAATTAAGTTAAGTTTGAGATTTTTTTTTGTGGATAACTCTTTGGAACAATAAAAGAAGCTTGATTAGATAGAAATGAAAGTGTTGGTCTAATCATTTTAGCAATGAAGCATTCCATCAAGGTGAGAAAAGCTAATCAATTGATTGAGACTACCCAAGGAGTATTGATGTGCATAATGCTATGAAATTAATGTTTGTTGTGTAGATATGGATGTTAGTTGCATGATTGTTTTTTGTCAATCATTCCTTGAAATGAAACATGAACCCTTATTACTAAGGAATCAAGTGACGATCTTAGGTTTCAAACAATGAATAATTTTCTCCTAATTTAGAAAGCTAATCAAGTGTAGTAACTCCTTTATTCAATGGACTTCAAAGGGTTCATACCACCCAAGTGAGAAGTTTTATTGTGAAGTAATTAAGAGACATGTTTCAAGAAATCAAAGAATTTCTAATAGTAGAGAAGGCTAATCAAACGTAAAAGCTTTTATATTGGATTGACTTCAATGCTCGTAAATAGCACAAAATATAACATCATGCTTATCACAATGGAATCAAAGATTAGTGAAACATTTAAGTTAATTTCATGATTCCATTGTGTGATTGACTTCATGGAATGAAAAAAATAATGTTAGCTATAAATGATATGGTAGTCTCATGTTTTAGGCAATTAACCATTATATCCATGTTAAAAAAGTTAATTATGATGAATGATACCTTTGTTTGATAGAATTCAAGAGATTTAGACTCCATAAGGTGTATTGACATGCATGTCACAATGATATTAATGTTTAGTCTAGATATGGATGTTAATTGCATGCTTATTTTGTGTGAATGATTCCTTACTATGAAAAGAGAAGCTTTATTTAAAAAGAATCAAATGATGGTCCTTACTTTAAAGTAATGAATGATGCGTCTTCTAGAAAGGAATGCTATTTATAAGTAATGACTCCTTTATTCGATATAATTCAATGGATCCAGACTACTCATATGAGAAATCCTATAGTCAAGTAATCAAGATGTTATTTCATGTTTCTAGCAATGAATAATTCTCTCATTGTGACAAAAGCAAACAAAAAGCAATAGTTTCTATATTTGATGGACTTCAATGGATTTAGACTACCTAAGATAGAATCATATACATCTCACAATGGAATTAGTGATCAACATAGACATTTAAGTTAATTTCATAACTCCTTTGTGTGAATGACTCCTAAGGAAAAAATGAGAAGTTTATAGTAGCTATCATTAAGGCACCAAAAATTTAATTCCTTACACTTAATTATTTAACAATAAATAGTGTAAGCAAGGGTTAATCCCTTGAGGAGTGCATTTAGTTCATTACTGATTAACTAAAATATAAAGACATTAATGTAATTAAGGTGAAAAATTGAATTTTGATTATGTAACAAATAAAATAAATAAATTGATCAAATAAAATAAATTATAAAAAGATCAAATACTAAATGTCTAGTTCCCGGTTCATTCATAACTGTGACATTTAATAATTTCAATCAGCAATAACGTTCTTTCAATTCTAATGGAACTATCAACCTTAGATAAAGTAAGCTCTATTACTTAAATTTTCCCTTAGAGATTCACTAAACAAAACAAACTCTTTACTTCAATTCTAACCATTATACTCCTAAAATAAACTCTTTAGAGTAATAAATTAGTAGCCTTAAGAACTAGGAAAATAGGTTAATACCCAATTGTCCATAATAATTGGAAACTTGTTTATAATAATAAGAAGTGGATAAAAATAGATCACAATTCCTAATTCTAACAATTGGTATACATTTAATCAATTTAGTAGGCCTAACCAAATTAATTAAACAAACAATCATTCAACTATTAAAGTAGAGTGACCCAAAAAAATTCCATAAGAAAAGAGGACAACATATACTAGAACAATCTATACCATTGAAATATCAAAAATTTTGAAATCCCCTAAAAATATTGAAGAGCCAAACTACAGATGCTAAAATACCAAATTCTTTCTAGAGTGATTATTGATTCTATGTCCATTCCCTTTTCTTCTCTCAAAATCCCCTGATCTTGTTTCCTTAATCTTCCAAAATTCCTATATTGTCATTAAAGTTGATTTTGAACAAGATATGGTTAGAACTAAGATTTAACTTCTTCATGCAAGTTGGTGCTCCTCATCAGCTTTCCAATGCATCCAATCTTTCCCAAAACAAGGGTTTAAAGCCCAAGTTATGACCTATAATTAGGGATTAGGAGAATTAAAAACTACTATAATGTCTTCATAACTTGTCGATCATTCAATCAAATATCCTAGAGTCATTGTAGAAGACATTTTGGTACAAGTTGACAAACTAATTTATTCCTACAAATTTTGTTAATTTAGATATGGAAAGGAATTTAAAATTTGCTAATGAATTTCCTCTTCTACTTGGACGTCCATTCATGGCTAGAGCATAAATAATCCTTGCCCTATAAAGTGGAAAGCTTACTATGATAGTCCTTGTTGAAACTATGGAGTTTTCAATTTTTAATTACTTAACTTTACTCTTGGATTCTGTGATTGTTTTCTTAGAGACCACTTAGATTTTAATGTTTCCTTAAATTTTCTATAGGATCAAATGGAAGACAACTTAGAGTTGGCCTTAAATGCAGAAGATTACAGAAAAGATGATAAAGAAGTAAGGTAATTCACATCAATGTTGGATAAGGTAGTGCTAAAACTCCTTAAGAATGCTCATCCAAAGTCTTTAGGATACTTTAATCCTATGTTAGCTCTATTGATTGTCTTACCCTTGAATCTTGAGCTAAAGCCACTTCCTCCTAATTTGAAATATGCTTTTCTTAGGGAAAATGAGACTCTTCTAGTCATTAATGCTTCTAATTTATCCCCTACCAAAGAGAGCAAGTTCCTTAATGTGTTGAGAGACCATAGTGCAGCAATAGGGTAGACCATAGAGATTAGCCCAACAATGTGTGATGCAAGAGCATGTCCTAAGAACAACCAAGAATTAATCCAAGACTAGGGCCAAGCACAAAAAATGCTCATTATGTCATCAAAACAATGAATTGCATGTTAAACTTGTTCTAACTATTGGACCTTCATCACAAGCCCAATGATAGTCATGAGTAGCCATTTAAAAAGCTCTAGATGTCTAGATTTAGATCAATTTAGAATATCAAGATTCAAGTTCCTTTACTAGCTACCAAGATAGTTAAAAGTCAAGATATTGAAGTATTTTCCTATGCTTGGAGGGATGTTCCAAATCTTTTATTTATACTTTTCTTTGGTATTTGAAAAGGGAAAATTTTTATGAATAATTAAACACTTACCCTAAGGAATTTAAAGAGTTTTCTTCTATGTTATGTATCTCTATGGTGGATTCCATTGAGTGGTGACTTAACCCTAGCATTTCTATATCTTTTGAGTGGATCCCTTAAGCGTGATGAATGCTATCAGTCTTGTATCTCTAACATGGTGGAGTTTTCCCCTATATCCTTAGAGTGAAGATTACTATTGGATCTTTTTCCCATATCAAGTTTGGTATCAAAACATAACCCATAAGACCCAGGTTTCATGGCTTATCATGGATAGCATATTATAACTCCAAAAAGAGAGAGTCATAATTTTGAGATGAATGAATTAAGGAGAAAACTTCATGAACTTCAGTGGCACTTGAATTAGTATGAAGCAACATGAGATCATGATGATGATTCTTCTGATGCTACACATGAAAGCTCATTTTCTAATGATCATCGAGAATCAAGTAATGGCTCCTCTTCTCATCACTCTCCTTTAAGAAGGAATCTTTCCAACTTTAGAGGATTTGACATGAAGATTGAAATTCCTAAGTTTGAGGGAAAAATGCAACCTGATGAGTTCCTTCATTAGCTACATACTATTGAATGTATTTTTGAATATAAGGAGTTTCCTATGGATAGGAAGATTAAGTTGGTGGCTCTAAAACTTAGGAAGTGTACTTCTTTATGGTGAGAGAACTTGAAGAAATAAAGAGATCAGGAGGGGAGAAGAAAAACTAGAACATAGGAGAAAGTGAAGGAGTTGAAAAAAAGATTTCTACTTAAGGATTATCAAATGGAGATGTACATGAAAATTTACTCTCTTGAGCAACAACTAAAATGTGTGTGGAGGAATTTACTATGTTTGAACAAATCATAATGAAGCATGATGTGGTCGAACTGAAAGAGCAAACTATTACTTAATACTTGAGATGCCTGAAAAAGGAAATTGGTGATGCAATTTGATAGCAACCATATTGGTCTTTCAATGATGCAAGAAAGCTTGCTTTGACTATTGAAAAGTAAAGGAAGGAGGTTCAAAAGGTTGCTCCAAAATTAGGCATTATAACTTTTCTTTCAAGCAAAGGAAGTGGTTTTAGTTTGAGGCCACTCTCTTCCACTAAGTCTTCTAGTGACAAAAGTGCTTCCAAAGGTGACAAACATGCTAGTTCTTCAAATAACAGCTCAAATAGATGCTTTAAATGCCAAGGCTATGGGCATATTGCTTTTGAATGCCCAAATTGCAAAGTTGTGACCTTGGTGGGGGAAGATGTTGAAGAGAATAAGGAAGACCTAGGAGAGACCCTATTTATGATGAAGAAGTTATCTATGCTGATGAGGGTGAAATGCTTGTGATTTAAAGAAGTTTGAACATCACTTCTAAGCAAGATAAAAATGAGTGGCTGCAGGAAAGCATCTTCCATACTACTTGGTGCACTTCTTAAGGAAAATTGTGTGACCTCATTATTGATAGTGGAAGCACTTCTAATGTGGTAGCAACAAAGATGGTGGAAAAGCTAAGCCTAAAAACTAAAGAGAGTCCTTTCCCTTACAAAATCCAATGGATTCATAAAGGAATTGAGGTAAGGATATAAAAAAAAAAACCATGCTTGGTAGACTTTTCTATTGGGAAAAACTATAAAGATAAAGTCTAGTCTGATATCACTCCCATGGATGTTACTCACTTGCTATTATGTAGACCATGATTATATGATAGGAAAGTAGTTAATGATGGCTACAAAATCAAAACATGCTTAGTAGAATTTTGTATATGGCAAAACTATATAGATGAAGTTTGATGTGACGTTGCTCCCATGAATGTTACTCCCTAGCTGTTAGGCAAACCATGGTTATATGATAGGAAAGTAGTTAATGATGGCTATAAAAGCACTTGTTTGTAAAGAGATGTATGTTGTTGTGCTTGTGGAAGAATCCATTGCAGAATTAAGGAAACATAATCCACTAGGTCAACCTCTACTAGAACAATTTGCAGATGTTGTGCTAGAAGAAACAACCCTTAGCCTATCTCCAATGAGAGATATTTAGCACCAAATTGACCTAATTCCAGGCTTTATCCTCCCAAACAAAGTAGCTTATTGCATGAATCATAAAGAACATGAAAAGTTGCAGCAGCAAGTTGAAGATTTGATAATGAAGGGATTTGTGAGAGAAAACATGAGTCCATGTGCTGTTCTAGTGCTCTTAGTACCTAAGAAAGATGGATCTTGGTGTATGTGCATAGATAGTAGAGCCAATAATAGAATTACAATCAAGTATAGGTTACCTATTCCTAGGCTTGATGATTTACTTGATCAATTACATGGTTTTGTTAGTTTCTCTAAAATTGATCTTACAAGTGGTTATCATCAAATTCGAATGAGACCTAGAGATCAGTGGAAGATAGCCTTCGAAACTAGAAATGGTCTCTATGAATGGATGGTCATGCCATTTCAGCTTTCTAATGCATTCAGCACTTTCATGCAACTTATGACTCATGTCTTCAAGGTAAATTTGTTTTTGTGTACCTTAGTGACATTCTTGTTTACAACAAATCTAATTCTTAACACTTTGAGCATTTGAAACAAGTGTTTTGTGTGTTAAGAGGGCAAAAGTTGTACACTAATGCAATGAAATGCCTATTCTACATGAATAGCATTATGTTTCTTGGTTATAATGTATCTTTGGCAAGAATTGAAGTTGATCCAAACAAGGTTGAGGCAATTGCTAGTTGGCCCACTCCTAAATCCATTCATGATGAAAGAAGCATTTATGGCCTCATATCTTTTTATTAGAGATTTATCAAAGGATTTAGCACACTTGTTGCTCCTATCATTGAGTGCTTGAAGGGGAATTCATTCCAATGGACAAAAACTACCCAAAAAAGAAAAAAATTATGCATGTCCTTACAATTGTATGCTTTTTTAGGACAAGCATGAAAGGGCAAAGAGGTGTCATATATGTGGGGTTGCTAAGTGGAAAAACATAAAGAAAGTTCAAGGGAATGAAATCTCTAATGTATTATCAAAGGTCCATCATGTGTTAGTTAAAATTCTAAGATATTTCCCTTTAAAATCCAAACCTCAAAGACTTTTCATGTGCTCCAAAATGGCTAATGATATGGTTTGACAAGTAAAACATTGATCTATGAATGATAACATGAGACATCATGCTAATGGTGAAGCTTGAAAACATTTTGACATGTTGCATCCATCTTTAGCAAAGGAACCTTGAAATTTGAGATTAAGTTTGGCTAGTGATGGATTTAATCCATTTTAAAAAATGGGAATTGCATATAGCACATGGTTGGTTATGCTCATTAATCACAATCTAGCACCATGGCTCTATATGAAACTAGAATATGTGATGCTTAGTATGATTATTCCTTGTCCTAATTCACCAAGGAGAGAGATTAATGTATTTTTGTAGCCACTAATTCAATGATTGAAGGAGTTGTGGGAATATGGATTAGAGACATATAATGCATATATTAAATGATCTTTTTAAATGTACACAACCTTGTAATGGATTGTTAGTGCTTTTCTAGCATATGCAATGCTGTTAAGGTGTCATACATGTAATTATGATGCTTCTTCCAAATATTTGCATCATAGTAGAAAAACATGTGATATGTACCTTAGTAGATTCTTAGATGCTAAACACCCTTGGAGAAGAGATATAAAATCTTTCAATGGTATGATAAAGTTGAGAGATACTCCAACACCTTTTTGAGGTTCAGAAAATGTAGTAGAGTTATCCAACTTTGATAATTAGTTTGAGAAGAAGCAAAAAGCAATTTATGATAGTCCATGAAAGAAAAAGTTTATATATTTTTGTTTGTCAAATTAGGAGACTAATAAATCCCATTACAATTTAGATATGATGCATATAAAGAAGAACATTTGTGATAACATTCTTGGGACTATCCTTCACATTCCTAGTAAAATGAAGGATCATGCAAATTTTTTTTTTAATTTACAAGATATAGGGATAAAAAAAGAGCCTCAACCTATTCCTTCTAATGCTAGTTGACACATTTATCCATTTAATGCATGTTATTCAAAAACATCATAGGAGAAAACCATGTTTTGTACCATTATAAAAGGTGTCAAACTTCCTCAAGGTTGTACATCCAATATTTCCAAATGTGTGAATGAAAAAGGGAAGAAAATTATGGGTATGAGAGTCATGATGTGCACTTATTGATGCATTATATTTTCAAACTTCCTTATCCTTTGATAGCCATTAGCCATGATGAACAAATTCACTTAAGGAAAGAAGGCTTCATCTACTACTAAAGAGGTGGAAAAAACTTTTTTAAGTATTTTGAGATAGCAAACATTAACCAAAGAAGCTTATGCACAAGAAGAGAGATGCAAACCCCTTAGTCAATATTGTTAGATTAAGCTTTTATTCAAAGTAGTCAGTCATAGTGGATTGAGACATTAGAAGAAAGAGATGGATAACCAGGAATACATATAATTATTTTAAGTGGGCAGTACCCTCAAGGACACACAAATTTTGATAATTAATAATCAAAAGGGACAACTTCTGATTGAATGAGAACACAACCTTCCACGAAGGCAAAATTGAGAGAATAACTATGACAAGAATGAGCTATCCAAGGTAATTAAAAATGTATCTCTTAGTTATGTGATTCATTGAAATCTTAATTATTAGATTAAATATTTAAATGTCTTCACTAATATTATTTTAGTGCATAAAAAAAGAATAGGACCAACAACAATGAGAGCAGTACATGTAAGACAAGAAGATAAGAAAAGGTCCATTTTCCTTAATATCAAAAATCAACTTATAGGCCCAGATGATCAAACTTTATGTGAGTTTAGCCATTTTCTTAGGACATTAGCTAGGAATGTTAGATTTGTGCCACTACATGTAAAGACTTGGCATGCATTAGATCTTGAGAAAGAGAATGCTTTGTGGAAGCTCATGTAAGTAATGTCTATTGGAAATTTTCTTCCTCATCTCTATGGAAATGTATTCATTATAATCAACTTTTTTGACATTTTAAATGTTTATTTATTAGTACATGATTCCTGATGAAGGTAGAAAGTGGGTGATTACTACAATTACAGCAAATTGCAGGGTTCATTGAAAAAACAACACTATAAAAAGTACGAGATAAACGGAGAGAGATTGAGAAATTGTCCACTTCATATACCTTAAGATCAATTTAAACAATTGTTGCAATATTGAAATTATGAAGAATCAATGGTTAAATATTATCCTTTTCTTCCTTATTTGTCAAATATTATCTTTGGATTTATGTTACTATATTTTTCCTTTTTGTTATTCCTTAATAATGATTGTGAGCAGTGGCAAAAACCAACATTAACAATCAAAAAACAATAATTTTTTTACCTATATTTTATTTACTAATTTAGCCTTTACTCTATTCATTAGGTAAATCAATTTTTTTGTTATGACGAAGCCACTATGAATCTACATCTATTGCATATACTTAATTTTATTTAGATTTATTTTATTCTATTTCATGTATCTAATTTATAATGCACATTATAGGTAAAAGGAGTTTTGCTAGGATTTGAGAACAATTGGTACGTAAATCACAAAAATACCACCAATGTATATAGGTTTTATGTGTGTTGCATTGATCTTATGGTCCATATCTAACCATTCTTTGGTATGTTTTAACAAAGTGGTACTAGTATTTAATTTAAATTTCTTTCATTGCATTTCATTGTTTATAATTGCAATAGAAAGCTAAAGATCCCAGTAAAAACTCTCCATCCTAACTTGAAATATTTAAAGCTACTTGTAGAAGAAGATCTAACTGAGAATATAAGCTATTAGATAAACATTTGAGCAAATTATAAGTAATTCCATTTTCTTTTACCCTTTTTTTGTACATGAACTGAAGTTTTATTATATTTTTCACTTCTAACTTGACATTATTTGGATCCATAATTGGATTAAGGAGCTTTAAACTCAAGGGGAAGGAACAAATAGCCAAAGTCATCAGATGCCTTCTCATTATAGTTATAGGGAAGGAGCATTATGGGAGGGTAAGGTTATATGGTAGAGGTGTAAACCACACTTGTTTGAAAGAAAAATTAATTGTTGGAGATATTATCAAAGTTTCAAAAGATTTTATGCAATTTGTTAGAGACAATATGGAAGCTGAGAAGCAAAAGAAATTTGAAGCACGAACATGAGAATTGCAAAAGAGGATGGAATAACAAACTATAGCAATAGCCCACTATTTTTATACAATGTTCTAAAATTTGTAGCAATAAAATCAATGACTAAATATTAATTTTGACATGCCTCCTTTAAACATAGCACTATCTCCTTTACCAAATGATGTTTTTAGTGGTCCCCATTTAGATTTACAACAAAGGGCCCATTTATCCTTAGGAGGTACATACAACCCATGAATATGGGTATTCCTCCTTTTTTCTTCTTAATCTTAATATTTCTTAATCTTAATCTTTGCTAGTGTGTAATTTATTTCTCCTTTCCACTTATTTCTAATTTGTTATTTTATTTTAAATGCTTTTAAGTTTAGATTAAAAGCTATGTTTATTGTTAGGATGACGATCCCCCTTAACACTGAAGGTTTCACAACTTGTGAACACAACCATCTAGAACTTTTGGTTGTGCATTAACATTATGTCAGATTTGCTAAATAATTAGTTCTTCCTTGTACTATTTAATTTAATTACATTTGCAACAATGTTTACATGTTTATGTGATGCATATTTTGAGTGGAATTAGATCTCATTATGTTAGAAATGACTATATATGATACTAAAAAATTAATACAAAAAAATCAATACATATTCCATCAAAAAAAATGTTACCTATTGTAATTAAAAACCATTGCATATTTTATTGAAAAAATTATTGTGTATCCTACATAAAAACCATTACATATTCCAATAAAAAAAAACCCCTAAGTATTCTATAACAAAATTGCTACATATTCTCTTTAAAAAGTATTACATATTCTATTTAAAAAATCATTTCATCTTTTACAAAAAAAACTATAGTGTAGTTCACCCAAAAATTGCTACATATTCTACCAAGAACCATTGCATATTTTATTAAAAAACTAATGTGTATTCTACAAAAAAAAAAAAAAAAAAAAACAGGCTATATATTCTCTTAAAAAAACATTTTATCTTCTCTTAAAAAGCTATTGTGTATTCTATTAAAAAAAATACTACATATTCTACAAAAACAATTGCTACATATTCTACTAAAAAATTGCTATGTAAGATTATAATAAACCACTACATTAATCATTTAAAATTACTACCTAAATCACCTTTAGGTATTAATTTCATATGTGTTGCTATAAGTGAAGAAAACCATTGTGATAGATTTATTGTAGCACTCTCAAATTTAGTGGACACAAAACCACTGTACTATTATATTAGACTTTATGTAGTGGTTTTGAATAGTTGCCATAACCCATCTATTTGGTAGTGCCCATATTTACCCTATTCGTAATGACTAAGTAACAATTAGCTATTGAACATTATGGACAAGTTTACTTCTTATTGTTATAAATAACTCAACATAAGTTAAACAATCTAAACTTATGTGATTGTTACTTGGATTAACATATTTTCCTAATTCTTAATAATGTTAGTATATAACTCTAGTGAGCTTATTCTTAAGATATAGTAGTCAATGTTTAAATAAAGAGCTTATTCTATTTAGTGAAAATCTAATGGAGAATTTGAGTAACAATGTTTATTAATATATAGGATTACAAATTTCATTAGAATTGAGTTAACATTATGCATAATTGAAAGTTTCAAATATTATGGTTGTGAATGAACCTAAAACTGAAATTTTATTAATTGATATTTTAATTTTTTATTTTTGTTTAATCAAATAATTTAATTTCATTATTATAAAGTAAGAATTCTACATTACCTCTCATTTATATTAGTATATTCAAGTTTAATTATATGGCATTAAGTTGATAATATTACCTATGAAATCAAATCTCATTCACACTATCTACAATTGCATGATCGAGAATAAGATGATGAATATTTCTTATAGTCTTGAGGATGGCTACCAATATTAATGAAAATGTGAGTGTCCTAAAATTAAAAATCTCATAATTCTACAAATTTAGAGTCTGCATAACCCTTTAACAATCTTATAGGCAATCAACAACTCTAAGACTTTACAGTTTTTAGAATCAACTTGTTTTTGCCTTGCAATCGTAGTGCTCTACCTCCCTTATGAGTATTACATTCCCTTACATATGTCATCTACCTATAAATTATTATTATAAATCTTAGTGACATAAACATATTTTGGCAACAAATAATGAATTTAAGCTACTGTAAATTTTAAAAGTGATATTTTATTTCATTGAATAATATATTAGGGGGATGCTAGTTGTAATAATAAGGCATTCGTCAAACAAGAATAAACTTCTAACAACAAAATATAATCCAAAGCAATTTAAATGTCAATTTGTTGTGTTTTCATTGAGAATATATTTATTATTGATTGTTGAGATATATGTAATTATTCTTCTAGATCTTTCATTGTTACTATCAATCCTTTTGAATGAACATGAAATTTAGCTTGGTATCATTGTGTGTTGGATAACTTATATATTTATCTATCACAATTGCAAAATTTTTAGTTAAAAATGATCTTTTATGATTTTTCTTTGATTGGGACTTACCTTTTTAATTTTACGTAGTGATCAACAATAATGAAAAAATAAGCTAAAGACTCCCTTTTTATATGCATACACAAGCTGTGATATGTGATAGTAAATCCTACACTAAAACGTCTCCTTTTGTTTGATTTTTTCTATCATTTTGGCATAAGGATCACCCATTGACAACTTGAAAATGCTTGGTATTGGATGCCAAAAGCTGATAGTTAATGTGATTGTGATTGTGCCAGCAGTACTTTGTGGTGAAGAGGGAGTTATGAGTACTATGTTTTATTATTATTTCACATAAATAATGTCTAAGTGCAAAATTTTAGGACAATTTATTTGCTATTATGAGAATTTAAATCTATGGCCTAATAATATAAACAAATTTTTAAAATTATTAGACCACACAATGTGTAGTATATTTTGGAAGTTTTTTTTAATTATTGTGTTCACATTAATAATTACAACTCTACCATTTTTTTGCATAGGTGCAGTTAATTATAGGATTTATGGTGAAAACCCACGTGCTAGAGATGGAGCATGTGATTGATCTCTTGATTAATTCCAAAAATAGTTGTAATGATTGATATTATTTTTCCATTCAGAAGCCCATTAGTCATGCCTATACGCTTGAAATTTAAAAGCCCAAAGATGAATTTCTATGTTTTTAAATATTGAAATATCTTATTGGGGACACAACACAATTGTTTCTTCATTGTTCGTAATTTTTATTAGTTTCAACAATTAATTTGTTCTTATATATTATAGTTGAAATTATTGTGTTTATAATGCTACCATTGAAATTCTTAAGCATTTCAAGTCCTCTTTATTCAAGAATCTTGTCATGAAACATAATTTTTAAAAAATTTTCACAAATTTTTGTACGATAAAATAATGAAAATTTTAAAACCATAAAGTTCTAATGTCATTTAAACTTAAAAAAAATAAAAATAGTTAAAGAAAATAAAATAATATACTAATTTTTAAAGTTGATAAAAGGTAGCCAAGACAAGTAGATCATCTTTGGTCACTTGTTTCTTTTAAGGTGGAATGATATTGTGGTTTAAAAGTAAGTTGATTTGAAGAGATATTCACAATTTGGCTATGTCTACACTCACCTCATTTTTTTTTTTTTTTCAATTTAAAATCAATTTAATGGGATATTCAAAAGTTGGCTTTGTCTGCACTAACCCTTTTTTTATTTTCTTTTTCTACAATCACTTTCATGTAAGAGATATAGTAAAGTTAACAATTTACATGATAAATACATGTTTTTTATCACATTATTAATTATAATTATCTATTAAAAAATTAAAAATTTATAACTAATATTTATAATAATTTTGTGCATAAACTTGTGTCAAATTAATTGTGTTCATGTGATAGTCATGGTTTTTAATAAACTAGAATAATAAACTAACAATTAATTTTGGTTGAGTCCATGGTTTTTGATAAAGTGAAAATGTAAGAAGACTAATAACAATATTGGGTTGTACCTAGTGGTATATGATCTTGTGAAAATGAAAGAAAAAAAAAAGGTTGGGAAATTTCTAATTTAATTATCCTTGAAATAAAGTAATTTCTTTATTTTAAGTACTTATTTAAATTGAGGTTTTTTTTATTTAAATGTGACTTTTTAAACTTTTTTCTTAAATTTTAAATAACTTGTTACTTAAATTGCATAAATTATGTAAATAGACTAAAATTTGAACAACAATATAATTTATTTCAATTACTCAAATCAAATGCTTGATGTGTGAAATTATTTCACACATTTTATATCACAATTTGAGTGCTTTTCCTAATTCATTAACTAATTAATCTTAATATTGTGGGGTTTAATTACATTTATCTTGTTTTTATTATTTTGTTAATTTATATATTTAAGTGACAAATTGGGCTTCAAATAGGTTTAGGGAGATAAAGGATCAAAAAGCAACAAAAATAAAAGATGAAAGTGCAAGACTCAAAGACTATAGGTATTCTTACTTTCTTCCCTTCTTTATCATTTGTTACTAATTTATTTTAAGATGTTTTATGAACATTTAATTGTTTATTCATGTGTTATAATCAATATAAGTGAATCGATCTTTCATTCTATGGTAAGAATGTAGTCACTAAATTCTAATAGTAAACTAATATTTTGATTCTTTTGCTTATTCTTTGTTAATTAAATTTGATACTTCAAATTTTTATTCATGTTAGTAACGGGTCACTATTTGCATGTTTAAAGTATTAAACGATGTAGTGAAAATGGGAGTGTTATACTAGTTAAAAAAAACATTAAACCTAGGTTGTGTAGTTATAAATAAATACACCCCTTTGTGATCATTGTTAAAAATTTCATAAAACTTAGTGAACTTGTGTTAGATTTTATAATCACAAGAATAGATATAAGATTAATATGAGTATAGTTGTTGAGTTTTAAAAGCAATCATCATATAACTTAAAAAATTTAATGATTGTTGTTGACAAGATTTTATTTTAACAACCAGATGTTAAGTTTGTTAAAAAATATTTAGTTGATAAAATTTGAGTGATAGAACCCTTGTTTGTTCATTTTTAGTTTACATTAAAATTGGCTTTTAATTTTGTAGTTAGATAACAATTTCTTCATTCAATTTATTAAGAAAACATAAGAAATTTGTATAATTTGGTACTTGTGTTTCTTCTCCATGGGATTGATACTTGGACTCACATCCACTTTACTACTTGAATGTCCCATACACTTATGGTGGATGTTTGGGCAATAAAGTTTTTGGCACCATTGTTGGGGAGAAGTCAATATCAAATTAATGAATTTTCTTTATTAATTTCAATTGTATTTTTTATTAAATATTGTAATTTATACTCTTATTCTATTTTAATTTCATTTATTGAGATTATTTGTTTTACTAATTTTAGTGTGTGATTATGGATTTCTTCTTAATTACTTTCTTTATTCAATTTTTGTAACTCTTCCTCTTTAGATTCATTTGTTTTTATTTAGGGTGCTATTGATTTTTTGTTTTCATGTGTTTTTCTTCCTAATATGGGTAGGATGAGGTTTAGTTGATATTTTGATCTTTTTGTTTTAAGTTTGAAAAGTGTTCTTGTGAGAGGTGTTTTCAACTAAAATTGATATAGACATTAGTTGAAATAAAAATAAATTGTTGAATTAGGGGTTGTGCTTATATTTATTCTGAAGGAAATGACATTCTAATAATGTCTAATGCTTATGGTGAAAAAACATCATTTATTAGGGTTTTTAGTCATTTTTCTGTTCTTTTTTAGGGTTTCTTTTAAGAGTCATTTTTGCTAAATTCTCATTTATATTTACTACTTTGAGTGATTCTTTGTTTTATATTATTGAAATATTTGTTCCTAACATTATAAGGTTGTTTAATGTATGTCACATATATAGGTAGATTATCTTTATTGATCTTAAGATATAATGAGCTTTGCATACATTAAAGAAAGAGTGATGATTGGAGCAAGATCAAGCAACAATGAATGAAAAATTGATCAATCAAAATCAAAATCCAATAGCATTGTGTGATTATGCCATGCTAAGTGTCAATGGCACCCAATCTATTATTGCAAGGCCAATAGTGAATGCCAATATTGTAAAGATCAAACTAGGCCTTATTCAAATGGTTCAATAATTAGTTTGGTGGAGAGCCATAGGACCCAATTGCACATCTTGCTAACTTCTTGGAAAATTGTGATACTATCAAGATTAATGGAGTTAGTAATAATGTCATTCATTTGAGACTTTTTCCATTTTCTCTAAAGGATAAGGCAAAGATCTAGCTAAATTCCAAAGCACTTGATTTTTTTACAATTTTTAATGCCTTATCACAAGCATTTTGAGTAAGTATTTTCCCCAAGTAAAACTACAAAACTAAGGAATTATATTATAAGTTTTGTTCAATTTGATAGTAAGTCTTTGTATAAAGCTTGGAAAAGGCTTAAGCAATTGCAAAAATGATGTCCCCATCATGGTTTACCTAACTAGTTGCTAGTGCAAACATTTTATAATGGTTAGACACATTTAGTCAAAATTACATTAGATGTAGCTATAAGAAGTGCCTTGATGGGTAAGTTAGTAGAAGAGGCATATAAACTATTGGAAGATATGACTTCCAACAATTATTAGTGGTCAAACAAAAGAGGCATGCCCTAATGAGCTCTAGGTATATATGAGGTTGATGGAACAAATATAGTTGAAAGTAACCAACTGATCAATTTTAGATTCTAGCTACTCAAAATTTTTTGAGCCTAACTAGTAAAACAAAGGTCAATCCAATGGAGCAATGCAAGGCAATCACCTTAAGAAGTAGTAAGCAACTTAGTTTGGAAGGTGATAAGGCTATAGTGGAGGATGGTGTTGATGCAAGCCATGAAGAGGTAAGTCAAAAAAAATTTGAGCATACTAAAACACCATCCACACCGCCACTAGTACTCAAACCTTATGTCCCTCCCAATCCTTTTACTTATAGGCTTAAGCAAAATAAGATTGATATAAAGTTTAAGAAATTTCTTAAAATGATTAGGTAACTACACATTAACATTCTTTTTGCAAATGCCTTAGCTTAAATTCTTGCTTGTGCAAAGTTTCCTAAGGAGATGATGTCAACCAAGAGGAAATTGGAGGATCATAAGACCATTGCTTTGACTAGAAGGAAAGGGTAGTGCAATTATCTAGAATAAGCTTCCACCAAAGCTTAAGGATTCAAGGAGTTTCTCAATCCCTTGCACAATTGGTGATGTTGATTTTTCTACAGTTTTGTGTGATTTAGGTGTTAGTGTTTCACTAATGCCTTTATTTGTGTGTAGGACACTTGGATTAAAGGAGCTAAAACCTACTACCATTTCCTTGTAGCTAGTTGATCAATTAATGAAGTACCAGTTGAGTATTTTGGAAAATGTGTTAGTCAAGGTAAAAAAATTTTTCATTTTTGTTGATTTCATGGTGTTGCAAATGGAAAAAGATAAGGAGATTGCAATTATATTGGACTATCCTTTCTTGGCCATGGCTGAAATTGTTATAGATGTTAAAAATGGTTGGTTGACATTGAAGGTTGGTGATGAAGAGGTAGAATTTAATCTGTCTAAGGTTACTTGATATCTTTCTTACACTAATCATGTTTTTCAAGTTAATTTTGTGGATGAGCTAACTCAAGAAGTTCTTAGGGATAAATTTCTAGAAAACCCCTTGAGAATTGTTTAGTGAATGTAAGAACAACTAAGGATGATAATTTGGTGGTTACAATAGTTGCGTTTGCTTTAGAAGCCATTAGTTTGATGTTAAAGCAGAGAAGTTATCAATTTAAGGATCTAGAAAAAGTTAATTCACTTCCTTTACCTTCTAAGTGTAAGCCATAGATTTGAAGTTGAATCCATTGCCCCCACATCATAGGTATGCGTTTTTTTATATAATAATACTTTACCTGTGATTATAAGTGCATCTTTTTCTGATGTTCAACTTAAAAAATTGTTACATGTGTTGAGATTGAGATGAAATGTCATAGGATGGACTATTTTAGACCTTAAAGGACTTAACCCTTCTTTGTGCATCTATGGAATATTAATGGAGAAAAGCCATCAATCTGTTGTTGAAAATTAATGATGATTAAATCCTATAATATGAAAGAAGTGGTTAAGACTAAACACATCAGTGGTAGATGCAGGGATTGTCTATTAAATATATGATAGTTCTTGGATTATTGTTGTGCATAAAGATCATAATGAACTAATTCTCACTGGGACAATGACTAGGTGGAGAATATGTATAGATTATAGAAAACATAATGAGGCTACTTGTAAGGATCATTTCCTTTTGCCTTTCCTTGATCAAATGTTGAAAGACTTGTTAGTTATGAATATTATTATTTTCTAGATGGGTATTTGGGATATAATCAAATTTCTATAGCCCCAAAGGACCAAGAAAAAGCATTTTCACTTGTCATTATGGTATTTTTATATTTCATAGGATGTAATCTTGTTTATGTAATGCACCAGCTACATTTTAATGTTGAATGATGGTCATTTCTTTCTAGTTCCACCAGATTTGAGCTAGCAATAAGAGAAAAAGTTATTGGGCAATGTGAAGCACTATTTTTAGGAGAAACCACTATTGTATAAATTTTGAGCTGATGGAATGAGTAGGAGATGTGTGCCCTAAGAAGAGATTAGTGATATTCTTCATCATTGCCATTCCATGGAGTGTGATAGACATTTTGGTACTCCCAAGATAGTTGCAAAGGTATGGCAGTCTAATTTTTATTAGGCAACCATGTACCAGGATACTAGACAACTTGTGCATATGTGTGATAGATGCCAAAGGGTTGGAAACATGTTTAAGAAGAATAAGATATCATTAATTAATGTCTTGGACATTCAATTCTTTGATGTATGGAGAATAGATTCCATGAATTTATTTCCTTCATCCTTTAACAATTAGTACATTTTGGTGGTGGTGGACTACATCTTTAAAATGGGTTGAAGTTATTGTAACTTTAGCTAATGACACTTAGGTGATGATGAGATTTGTGAATTCTTTTTTGAGAATATGTCCTAAGAGGCATTCTTAGAGATGAAGGGTCCCACTTCTACAATTATTTGTTTGATGCCTTCCTAAAAAAGTATGGGTAACTCTCAAGGTAATACTTGCCAATTATCCTTAAACAAATGGGTAGGTGGAACTAATGACTTAAGAGTTGACGTTAACCTTGGAGAAAATTGTTGTCAAGTTAAGGAAGGATTGGTTAACAAGTTGGATGATGCACTTTGAGCATATAGGATAGCTTTTTAAACACCTTTAAGCATGTCCTAATATAAATTTATCTTTGAGGATTTTTATCACCCACTAGTAAAGGTGGAGCATAAGGCCTATTGGGCAGTAAAAGAATTGAAGATGGGTGAAAAGAGATTGTTACAATTGAGTGAGTTGGAAGAGTTCAATTTGCATGCTTATGAGAGTGCTTGACTTTACAAGGAAAAGACCAAGAAGTGGCATGATAAGCATATTCAAAAGAGAACTTTTGAGGTTGGCTAGCAAGTGCTACTCTTCAATTCATATCTTAAGTTATTCCTAAGCAAGCTTTGGCCTAGGTGGTCTGGTCCATACAAAATGACAAAGGTGTATCCATATAAAGTTATTAAGGTGCATAGTGAGGCCATGGGCACATTTAAGGTGAATGGGCAATATTTGAAGCCCTATCATGTTAGTGAGGTGGTGCTCAAAAGTGTCACATACTCCTTGCAAGATGCCAACTATGAGTGATTTTGTGGTAATAAAGCTAGTGACTATTAACAAGCACTTCTTAGGAGGCAACCTAAGCCCTTTTTCTTTTTCTTTCTCTTCGTTAGTTTTAGTTTTTTTCTTTTAAGTGTTTCAATAAATGTAATTGTATCTCAATTCTTTTGCTTAAGTTGTTTGGATTCATGTATCCCAAGCTTCTTCCTCCAATTATTAATCTTTGAGCATAAATTAAGAAACTTTCTTTTAACTTTGTTCATTTTCTCTTTCACTTTTATGGACAATGTGTGATTCAAGTTTAGGCAGGTAATTTTTTATTTTTATGTCATTTTGTATTTGTTTATATGCTTGGCATGATATTTGCAAATTTTTCTAATATTTTCCATACTTGATTAACCCTTAAACATCTTGTGAAAGAGGAATAAATGTATTATTTAGTATCATGATTTACATTCAAGTTACTTGTCATGTTAAAACATGGCATTTTTGGTTTAGGATGAGTAATATCTTATAAAGTGAGATTTAGCACGCTCAAATTTTCAAGATCATTGAAATGCATGTTCTTTGTTAAAGTTGTGTGATTTATGTGACTATGCATAAAATTTAAGTTTACTACTCTTATGAATTTCTACTTTATGCTAAGCCTAAATATAGTTCAAATAAATAAGGAGGTTATGAATAAAAGTGATTGAATAAGTTAAAGTTCCTATATGTTCCATTGTTTTGAATTGCTTAGGAATTGGGAGGCTTCATCACAAAATGTTTTCTTTCATGTCAAATGATGACTTGAATTATGAATATGCAAAAAGCACTTTGAGTGATTGTAGAAGAAGTGATTACAAGAGTAGTAATTACATGATTTGATTATCTTAGTTGCATGATAAACATGATATAGCTTAGAATTGTGTATGGATATGTGTGATGAAGAATGTGAGTATGCCTAGTTTTTCTTTGTTTGCTATTGTATTATCCATATATGAAGTTGTGATGATTAGCATGGTAGGTACCTTAGGTGTGATGTGTGATTCTAAATTGCTTGTTATTCTTCACCTTGCATATGATGTTTTGCTTGCTTGAGAACAACTAATTATGCAAGTTTTGAGGTATTTGATGTGTGGAATTATTTTGCACACTTTTTGTTACAATTTGAGTGTTTTTCCTAGTTTTTAGGTTAATTAGTCTTAATGTTTTAGGATTTAATTGCATTTATTTTGTATTTGTCATTTTGTTATTGAAGAATTGGGTTTCAAATGGGTTTAAAATGAAAAAGGATTTGGACTAAAATGCATTGCATGTTTCAGCAAGAATTCCTAACTTATTAACTTAGACACTATTTGGTTTTTAAGCCATAATTAGAGTTAAAGACCTCAAATTAGGGAGTTGCTTAGCTTTTTAGAAAGCTAAGGCATAGGGCTACAACTCTCATGAGAGGGGCAACTTGAAATTCTATTATTTAGATAGCCAAAATTAGTTGGAAATTAATGGCAAATAATCTTAGCAATGAAGTCTACAATATAGAATAAAAAGCATGAACCAATCATAAAATTGTTAGAGGATTGATTTGCTATTAGAAGGTTAGATCAGCATTAGTCCATGGTTGGTTGGTGAACCAATTTGATACTAGATGTGCAACTTTGCAAAAAAAATGGAACTAGTGTCAATTTGCTATGATTTGTTGTATAGTATACAATATTTTTTGTGACATTACAAGGGTATTTTGCTTATTTTGAGGGAGATTTATAAATATCATGATGACAAATGACCTAGGAGGAGAGAATGAAACAAAAAGTGGAGAATCAAAAAGCAACAAAAATGAGAAATGAAAGTGCAAGACTCGAAGATCATTGACAAATGACCTATGATTTATGAATGTTTAGTTATTTATTCATGTGTTTTGATAAATGTGAGTGGCTAGATCTTTTATTATAAGGTGAAGATATAGTCATTAAATTCTATTAACATCCAAATATTCTAATTGTTTTGATTATTTTTTGTTAATTTAATTTGATGCTTTTGATTTTCATTCATGTTAATAATTGATCATTATTTGCATGTTTAAGGCATTAAACAATGGGGAGAAGTGGAAGTTTAATACTAGTTTGTAAGAGCATTAAACCTAAGTTGTATAGTTTAGAATTAATTACACATCTTTGTGATCATTGTTAAGAATTCCACAAATCTTAATGAACTTGTGTTAATTTCTAGTCATGAAAATAGATATAGGATTAATATGACTATAGTTATTGAGTCTTAAAAGAGAACATCATATACCTTAAGGAATTCAATCGTTATTGTTGACAAGTTTTAATTTTAAAAAACAAGTACCAAGTTTGTTAATGGTATTTAGTTGATGAAATCAAAGCCCTAAACCCTTGTTTATTGATTTTTTGTTTAATTTAAAATTGACTTTTAGTTTCATAGTTAGATAACCTTTTCTTCTTTTAATTTATTTAGATAATGTAGAAATTGACATAATTTGGTAATTAAATTTCCTCCTCATAAGGTTGACACTTGTACTCATGTTCACTTTACTATTTGAATGTATCATAAACTTGTGTGAATTTTAGGTTAATCAACATTTTTTTTATTTAAAGAAGATTTTTATTTTATTTATTCTTAATTTTTGCGTAACTTCTTACTTAAATTATAAAAGGTACATCAAAAAAATTTAAAATTTGAGAAATATTATGATTTATTTAAACAATTATTTATATATGATGTTTTCTATTCAAATTTGACAATTTTTTTTAATTTAAATAATATGTTACTTAAATTACATAGGATTCTAATTTGGGAGTGTCTATGGGTACAATTGTAATTTTTTTTGTGGTAGATTGATGAATAGAATTAAAGATCATTTTAGAATTGAAGATAATTATATTTTCCCTTTTTTTTTTTCTCTTCTTGGTCATCAAGGTAATTTTTCAGCATTATGTGGGATAACTCAATTATTGGATTTTCATTTTTCATAATGAATATTACATTCGAGCATTTTCCATCTTTTCTTGAAATTAATCATGGATTCCAAACTATTCTTCATATTTTCTTTTGGGGTTGAATTAGCATGCATCAATTTTTCTTTCATAGCTATGGCAATGGCTCATAAATGTTTATATGCTTTTAAGGCAGGCACATCTCCAAATTATGGCAAACAAAATTAGTAGTGTTCACTTTTGTTAACCATCTATCAAACACAGGAGAAAAGTACCCTTGTTTTGGTACAAAATTTCTTAGTCTATTGAATTTAATGTGCTATATTCTTGCAGCAATAGTTATTAAATTTGGCACAAACATTAACCCAAGTAGTTAACTATGTTATTGGATCATTGTTTTATTTAGTGAGTCAATAGTTGGTCTAACCAAATTAATGTTTATAGTCATTTTTTCATAAGAAATCAATTTATCTAACATTATGAATTTCAAATTTCAAACTTTTGGAAAATGTTTTTGAATTTTACTATCCTAATTAAAAGCATTGGTAAGGTCCCAATCCATTTCCTATAGCTTGATTGGCAGGGCCCATATTATCAATGTCAATCTTGATGTCCTATATATTCAAATCAACTTTACATCATAATATAATAAACGTTAATAGTAATAAAAAAATTACAAAGAAAGCTAGAAAATTATAATACCCAAGTAAAAAATAAATAATATTCTAACTAGTACCATTATAGAATTGTTTTGGATGCTACATATTGTCATCTCCTAGCAAAATATCTCTAATTGCACTCACAATTCAAAACACTATAAGTTTGACTTAGAACTTAAATGGCTGAATTTTTCAAATTAGATGCACTATTTCAATAAGTGGACCACCATTCATCTGTGGTTGTAATTACCAATATAAACAACTTATTTAATAGAAAAAAAATTTTAAAGAATGTAATGAATCAATAAAATTACCAAAAGGCATGATGTTATGATCAAATTTAACAAAATTATGTTCAAAGTCTCCTTTCACATTGGTGAAAATCCTCATTTCACTTATTAGCTTATGTGTCAATGATTGATTTCCATTAAAATATTTCTCTAGTACATCCAAAAATAAAAAAAAAAACAAAAGGATGTTTCTTAATCAATGCAATATCATATTGACATCTAGAATTTAACCAAAACTTGTAGCATGAAGATTCTTATGTAACTGGTGGTCTCATAAAGTATCAGTTATGATAAAAAAAGCTTAAAGTCTTGTCTTCTTCATTCAAAATCTCCTCACAAATTCTACTCTAGCTACATGAATAATCTCATATAGATATTTCATCATAAGCCTTTCATCACTATCAACAACTTATAAATCATGAATCAAAGACTCAGTAATATGCATAATGAATGCACATTATCTCCAAAATATTTCTTCTCTAGCATATGCATATATGGCTTAATCTTTAGATGTCACCATATCCCTTAATGCATCTTTTTGAGCTAAGACACTTTGTAAGGCAACAAATCAAGTTGGTGTAGGAAGAAATATTTCTCATCTATTAATAAACTTTCTCATCATGTGCAAAGGATAACAATGACTATAAAATCATGGTAAACAAGGCCACTAACCTTAGTCATGTTGCTTATATCATGGTGAATCAAATTAATACAATGGGTTGCATAAGGAGATGAAAATAATGACTTGAATTCACACTAATAATCTGCTAGCAACTACATAATGGGACACATTGTTAGTCACCTTAAGGACAACATTTTCAACACAAACAAACAACATAACTTCTCTTAACAAT
>JBAPLJ010000016.1:0-19205 GCA_037832345.1 Rhizophora mangle | reverse complement strand
ATTCTCAAACAATGTCATTGCCTCTTCATTTTTTTTGTTAACAAGGCTTCACTTTTCATTACAAGGACTTATTCACACAAAATGATCCCATAATTAACTTTTTTGACAACAACAAAAATTGTATTCCCTACAAGAAGCTCATTTTTATCTCTTTAGTATTCTAAATTCATTAATTTCATCAAAAAAAACTATTTTAATGGTCTTGACTAGCTTTTTTTACATGTATTGAATGTCTAAATTCAAAAATAATGAGACTATCTCTTCATTTCTAACAAACAAGGCTCCTCCTTCCTTTGTTAAAAGGATTCATTTACACAAATGATGGTGAAATACTTTTGTGTCTACACAAAACATTATATTCATTGGAATAGGCATGTTTGCATACCTTTAGTGCTTTGAACCTATTGAATTCCATCAAGTAAATGTGTCATTGATCATAATTATTTTTCCTTATGAATACTAAATGGTTTAATTCTTAAACAATGAGATTGACTCTTCTTTTTTGATGACAAGGCCTCTCCTTTCATTATAAGTACTTGTTCACACAAAATGATCTCGTTAGTAACATTTGTGTCAACAGGAAATATTATATTCCTTACAATAAGCTCATTTGCACAACTTTGGTTGTCTAAACCATTAAATTCCCTCAAAAAAAGCTTTAATTGATCTCAATTAGCTTTTCTTATTCATATAGAAGGTTTAAAATCTTGAATAATGGGACATTCTTTTCATTTCTAACTAACAAGGCTCCTTCTTTTGAAGTTGGGTAAAATCCCTTATAAATTTGACCAGGAGTACAAAAAAGGAGGCAAAATCTTCTTCTTCTCATCTCTATTAGAATGTCTTGTGAATAAAACTCTTATTTCTATAAGTTTTTTATTTTGTCTTTCTATGATTTAGTTTTATTAATAGTTGATTTAGTATTATTGTTGCTTGTTTGTTGTTAAAAATCTATTACTGGCTTATTTGTTTGCTTGCATGAAAGGAATGGTATCAAAGCCTTAAGGGTATTAGGTGACTAATTTAAACTTGTAATTAAACCTAAATTACGTTGCCATTATTTGCTTGTGTAGTTAGGGTTGGCATTTAGAACACTAGGTGCAAATTTGTTCATAGTGATATAATGATTAGTGGATCACTGAAATCCATGATGACTTTTTCATTGTAATAGTAATAGTAAGTTTAAGTAATAAAAATAAAGAAATTATTGTAAGTGAAAAATTTAGATAATAATTATTTACAAAATTGAACTTTGCCTTCTTCCTCTCCTTCCCATGCATGTTTATAAATAGGATAGTTTCTTCTCAAAATTTGAATATATTATTAAAATTATTGAAGAAGCTTTACCCTTAGCTTAGGGTTATAATGACTTTTTCTTTATTATCATGAGCTTTTTAGCTCTCATTAGCAAAAGTATGAATTCATCCATATTAGGATGGTTTAGGTAGCTTTAAAACTAGTTTTTAGATTGGGTTTAGATAACTCAACTACAATTTGTGTTTGGGATAAGAGACATAACCATTATCATGACTCTTTATTATGAGTAATTAAATCAAGTTTAAGTGAAGAACCTATATGATTCTCATGTTTTCCTAATTTTATACTATCATTATCAGATTTTAATTTAATGCATGCTTTATGTCTAGATATTAAAACAGAAGGATTTGATATAATGTTTACCTTTGAAAATTTGGTTCTTATATAGAGAATCCATTATAAGGTTATGAATACCACAGTTCCTAGTATAAAAGAAATACCTTTTAAATATGCTAATAAAGGAACTACCTCTTTGTTTCTAACTAATAGATCTATAACATATGTTATGCTTCCTAGAACTATAGCATGAGATCAAGTTAAACTACTTGAGAAATAGACTTTAGAAATTAAACAAGTTGATCAACAATTAGAGGAATTTATTGAATATTAAGTTGAAGATGTCAAATTTGGAATTGCTCCACAAAGAAATATAAGATTAAACCTTAAAAAGATCTTAAAGATTTAAAACTAAGCAAATACTCTACTTCTTCTATTTCACTAACAGAGTTAGATGGAATTAGAAGAACAAGGGAACAAGTTAATCAACCACAATATAAAGTTAACTTTCTTCCCTTTAGTTCTACTTCTATGATTTATGAACCACTACATCATGTTCAAGACCTAGATCTCCCTCTTTATCTAACATGGGTTATCATGATGAATATTGGAGAATCTATGTACTTAAAAACTATAATGAGGTTAAGGAAAAAGATGAAGAGTTATTTTACTCTTCTAAAAATAAACTGAAAAGATGGTTTTTTATGACTTGTACTCCTGCTTAGCAAGAGTAATGGTATCAATGTCATAAAAATATATTGCTGAGATGAGTGCTATTGATATTTTTACATATATTCAAAAGGTTTATAAACTAGTGTTGTTGCTTGTTTGCTATTAAAGATCTATTACTTGCTTGTTTTGTTTGCTTGCTTGTGTGAAAGGAAAATTTTACAAGAGAGGTGAGAAGAAGAAGATAAAGATAAGAAGAGAAGAATATTCTACCTCCTTCTCTTAACTCCTAGTTTATTTACCCAGCCTTCATTTCCTATCACATGAACTAAAGTGACTTTAAAAATTCACTTTAATAAAGTGATTTATATTGTTGTTTTTCATAAAATGACTTTGCAAAAGTAGCTTTTTTTTTTTTTTTTTTTAAAGCAGTCAAAAGTTATTTTTCATTTAGAGTCATAAGAGGCTTGGGAATCTTGCATTATATCATCCATGATAAACTTTACTTGACTATTGTCATCTTGCATTAGTTCTTGTAAGGAAGATGTTGGAGAAGTTGATGCTTGAGGTTAAAGTAAAGTAGTCATCATTTCTAATAACTTCTCATTGATATAAATAATCATAAATGCAAAATAAGCATTAAATATCCCATCATATCCTTCTAAAATTTGGAAGGAGCATCTTTTAAAACCAAAAGGCATGACATTTTTTTCATAATGCCCAAAAGGTACTATAAAGGTTATTTTATGCTTATCTTTTTAAAAAATCTAGATTTGCCAATAACTAAATTTTATGTTAAATTTTAAAAATATATTGGCTTTTTAAAGCCAATTAAGCATGTCTCTTTTATTAGGTATAGTGTACCTAATCCATCTTAGTGCCTTATACTTAATAACTAATCTAGGAATGCCTCATTCTAATTCTACATTATTCTCTACATAAAATAAAGGACAACTCCAAGGACATAAATTGTGAATTAGTCCTTTCATATGGAGCTCCTGTATATTTTTTTTTACAAATCATTAAATGTTGAGGGCCCATAGCAATGGGTCTGGCTTTAGTTCGACTTTGACTTTCATTAAAGTCTAACTCATAAGGCAAATCAACAATATGATTATTCCTGCTCAAAAAAGTTGTAGGAATTTTTAAGCATATCATTGATTCTATTGCTTCTTTCATTTCCTATACTTTAGTTGTAATAACAAGAGAAGAAAATATTTTTTTTGTAGATGCTTATAAGCAATCTCATCCTAAAGAGAAGAAATGAACTTTTCTTTTCTCTTAATATTTTTTTAAAGTAAATCTATTTCTGTATACTAAGGGATAAATATAAATTCAAAGCTAATAACCTTGCCATTAATTTTTTTTTAAAAAGGTAGAGAATATGAAGAAATTGATGTCCTAAAATAACATGTTGGCTTAACCAAAACAAAAGGAATTTCAAAACAAATTCCATCATTGCAAATAGTAACTTTAGATAACTTGTAACTAATAACAAGTTTATTTTTATTAGCAATGCTTAATACTTTTGTTGTTTTTGAAAAGTATTTTGAAGGTACTATACCCTCATTAATACAACTCATTTCAGCACCAAAATCCATTAAGGTATTAGCAGAGAAATATTCTTTATTAACAATGACTATAATATTTGTATGCCATTTATGGGCAATAACTTTATCAACAAGTTTAATAAATTGAAGACTTTCAAAACTCACATTTTTCTTTAAATAAGTTTGTGGAAGCACTAAAGATGTTTCTTCCTTATTAGGTAAAGTTTCCAAAATTAAAATTTTTTCTTTTAATTTTTTTTTCTATCTTTAAGGTATGAATCTCATCTTTAAGCTCTTTAATAGATGGTTTTTCCCTACATAACTTAGGAGGATTACATTTTATACATTATATAATAGTATTTAAACTATAACTTTCTTGAGTTGCATAACCTTAATAGTAGATTCTTTATTCTAAATTTTAGCTAGATGAAAATATTTTTGTAATTGCTCATGTTTTTCTTTAAGATATAGAATTTTATCAATAAGATCCAAAATTGTACTATCTTCTTTTGTTAAGACTAACAAGCCATTTTGTTTACATAATGCTTTGTAATGGTAACATTGATCATTGTAACTTTCTTCATCAAAATAAAAAGTTGAGGAAAAAATATCTTCTTTAAGTACTTTTATTTTCTTCGATAAGATAATATGCATTAATGATCTTTTAAGAATTTCATTTATAGTTAATTCTTGAAGTTTTTGCTTGGTTTTGCACTTATTAGTATAGTGCCTTATTTTTCCACACTTATAGAAAACAATAATCTTTTTAAGCTAAGGCATTTTTTTTCTTTTTCTTTTATTTTTTGCTTCTTAGATCATATAGGGCCTTTTCTTTTGTATGAAATTATTTTTTCTTAATATTAGAGTGATAACTCCTACTCTTTTGTTTTGTAAGATATCTAATGGGTGAATAACTCATCTTCTCACAAAAGCTTTCTAAAGCTTTCTTACATTGAGCTTTTCATTTTGCAATTGCCTATGCAATTTCATTTCATTATAGAGTTTAACTCCTTTGGCTACTACTTTAGTAGCTAATCCTCCATAAGTATATTGATTACAATCCATACTTCCAGCATTATCATATTTTAATCAAGTCTTAACTCTTTTTGCAAATAAGGTAGGTAACTCTAAAAATATTTTTCTTTCCAAAAAATATTCTAGCCATCTTCTAAAGTAAAGACTCTAGAGAAGAATACATTTTTATACCACCTAAAATGCGATAAGTTAGGGTATCTTAAATTAATGAGTTGCTCATAAGTATTATCAACTAGCAAAGTGGCATTGCCAATAAAATGATTGGTAATAGAGTAAATAAGTGTGTTAACATAATCAAAAAGAAATTTTTTAGATTTAGTCTTAACTATAGAAAATATTTGTTGTTTTGCCTCTAACAAATAAAAATCCTACCAGCCTCTAAGCTATCTAGTAAATCTAGTTGTAATTATTTTTGCAATCTTAAGGTTAGAATTACCCTTTGTTCTAGCAACAATAGCAAACATCAACATATAATGTAATAGTAAGAGAATTTGATGTTTTATTTGACCTTTTGGATTCCATTCCACTATACTACAGCCATCATATTAAACATAGCTATAATCAACTTGTTCTTTTAATGTAAGATCAACAAGTGTTGGACTTGGATAATATAATTTTGTATGAGCTTTATTTAAGGTCATTTTATTAATATCAAAAGGTTTCTTTGCAAAAGAAGGAGAAGGTTATCCTTCAAAGGTTGCTATTCTAATAAGAACATATTTTGTAATTGATTTATATACTCTTCTATCTCACTTTCAAATTTAATATGATCCCCTTTTTTCTTGCACTATGGCTTTTTTTTTTTTTAATTTCATACCTTTAAGTCCTTCAAAGATTTCACTTACCAGTTTGGCAATAGAGGAATTTTTATCTACCATTTTATAATTTATTTCTTCTAATGAAAGAGATTTAAATAAAACCTTTTTTTCTACTTTTGTTCGCATAATAACATCCCTATTTTGACCTTCTCTTCATTTCTACTTAACAAGGCTCCTTCCTTTGTTGCAAAGACTTATTTACCCAAAATGATGGTGAAATTCATTTTTTGTTTGCATTCTATTCATTAGAACAAGCATGTATGTACATATCTGATATTTTAAATCCATTGAATTCCATCAATGAGTTTAGAATATCAAGGACTCCTTTTTCTCTAAATTGAATAAATTGACACATTTTTTCCTTTTTTTTTTTTTTTTTTTTGATAAGCTCTTTTGACATTGTTGGTTCTCTAAATCCATTAAATTCTATCAAAAAAGAGCTTGCTTGGATCTTTATTGACTTTTCTTATGCATACTAAAGGTGTTAAATCCTAAATAATGAGACCTCTTCATTTTTAGCTCACAAGGCTCTTTCCTTCATTGCAAAGAGTTATTTACCCAAAATGATAGTGAAATTTACTTTTTGTCTACACAAAACATTCTATTCATTAGAACAAGGATGGCTATACATCTTTGATTTCTAGCTAATAAGGCTTCATCCTTCATCACAAAGACTTATTTATCGACAATGATGGTGAAATTCATTTTTTTTTTTTTGCACAAAACATTTTATTCATTGGAACATGCACAAATGTACATCTTTGATATTATGAATCCATTGACTCCATCAAGCAAAATGAGTCTTTAATCTTGATTAGATTTCTTTATAAGTATTAAATGTTTAATTTCTAAACAATGAGATTGTCTCTTCAATTTTTGATAACAAGAGGCACTGATCTTGATTTACTTTCCTTACAGGAATTGAATGGTTTAATTCTTGAACAATGAGACTTCATCTTCATTTTTTGATAGCAAGGCTTCAATTTTTTGTTGTAAAAAACTTTCACAAAATGATCTTGTGATTAACTTTTGTGTCAACATCAAACATCATATTCATTACAAGAAACTCATTTTTACATATTTGGTGCTCTAAATTCATTGAATTTTATAAGAAAAAGGGTTCTAGTGGCCTTATTTAGCTTTTCTTATACATTTTTAGTGTCTAAATTCAAGAATAATGAGATCAACTCATCATTTAACTAAAAAGGCTCCTTCCTTTGTTATAAGGACTTGTTTATACAAAATGATGGTGAAATTAACTTTTGTATCTACATAAAACATTCTATTCATTAAAGTTAGCATGTCTTTAAGCTTTTGGTACTTTAAATCCATTAAATTTCAACAAGAAAATAAGTCATTGATTCTAATTAGCTTTTTTCCTAATATATATTGAATGGTTTAATTCTCAAACAATGAGATTGTCTCATTATTTTTTGATAACAAGACTTCTCTTTGGTTTCAAAGACTTATTTGCACAAAATGATCTTGTAATTAGCCTTTATGTCAACAATAAACTTCATATTCTTTTCAACAAGCTCATTTGTACGAATTTCATACTCTAAATCCATTAAATTCCCTCAAAAATAGGTCTCATTAGTCTAGGTTACTTGTCCTTATAAGTATTAAGTGTTTCAATTCCTAAATAATGAGATTATCTCTTTATCTCTAGCTAACAAAACTTGTTCCTTTGTTGCAAGGACTCATTTACACAAAATGATGGTGAAGTAAATTTTTACATCAAGACAAAACATTATATTTTTTAGAACAGACATGTTTGCATACCTTTAGTCCTATGAACTTATTGAATTCAATCAAGTAAATGCGTAATTGATCTTGGTTAGCTTTCCTTACAAATATTGAATGGTTTAATTCTCAAACAGTGAGACTACCTCTTCATATTTTGATAACAAGGCTTCTTTTTTCATTATAGGTATGCATTTACACAAAATGATCTCATAATTAACTCTTATGTTGATAGGAAACATTATATTCTTTGTAACAAGCTCATTTGTACATCTTTGGTTCCCTAAATCCATTGAATTCCATCAAACAAAGTTTTGATTGATGTCAACTAGCTTTTTATGTACATAATGAAGCTTTAACAACATCTTGAATAACGAGACCTTATCGTCATTTTTCTAGCTATTAAGGCTCCTTCCTTCATTATAAAGACTCATTCAATCAAAATGACAATAAAATTCACTTTTGTGTCTACATAAAAGACTTTATTCATTAGAACAAGCACATATGTTCCTCTTTGATATTCTAAATCCATTAAATTACATGAAGAAAATGAGTCATTAATCTTGATTAGCTTTCTTTATAGGTAATAAATGGTTTAATTCCCGAATAATGAGACTATCTCTTCATTTTTTGATAATAAGACTTCTCTTTGGTTGAAATGATTCATTCACACAAAATGTTGAAGAAATTAACTTTTGTGTCCATTGTAAACATTATATTCTTTTCAAAAGCTCCTTTGTACAACTTTGGTACTATAAACCTATTGAATTCCTTGAAGTAGTGGTTAGTTTGATCTTGATTAGCTTTTCTTATAGCTATTTAATGTTGTAGTTCCTAACTAATTAGACTTTCTCTTCATCATTTCTAGCTAACAAGGCTCCTTCCTTCATCACAAGGACACATTTACACAAAATTAAGAACTCTCTATTGATGAAAGCCATAAAAGGTCATTACTAACTATTTTATTATTTGTTAATGATTTAAAACAAAAAAGATATAGAATTAGACATTTTAGAAGATCACTCTTCTAATTTTGAGTCAGGTAGAATGTGGTTATTATAAGGTTTTAAAGAAAAGTAAAGGCTTATTAGTCTTAACAAAAGAAGATACTATGATTTTGGATCTTAGAATAATTCCAAAAGAAGGTTATAGTCTTAAATAATGATTCATAGAGTAAAATGGCTAGCATCATCATCAAGTCTAATACGCCACCATAGCTTGGCATCTTTGGCAAGATACAAGCTTGTGAGGGTCACCTTTTCCTCAGCCGGCACCTGGGCAGCCATGAAGTATTGTTCCATGCCTCATAAGAAATTCTCGATAGCTTTGGCATCCCACTTCCCCTCGAAGGCTTTAGGGTCTGGCACCTTCATCTTCCATAATGAATCAGCACCCACACTAGGTTGGCTGCTAATGATTTTCTTGAGGACAGCAAGGTCACTTTCTACACCACCAAAGTGAGAAATCCAAGCAAGGTCAAGACTATCATAGTTAGCTTGTAAGAGACGTACCGAATCCTCTTTAATTTTTCATAACAAGACTTCTCTTATCATTGGAAGGAAAAATTTACACAAAATGATGATGAAATTAACATTTGTGTCAATATAAAACATTATATTCATTGAACCAAGCTTGTTTGCACATCTTTGGTGAATTTAATCGAAAATTGGTGTGATTAGTCTAGTTGATCATTTCTTATACATATTTTGCATAAATAAGTGTTTTCATCAAATGAAGTAGCCATGTTAGTTTGAAATGAAGAAACAAGCTCATTATTCAAGAATTGAAATAGTTGATATGTATAAGCACATTTGTGTCTACATAAAACATTATATTCTTTGGAACAAGTACATTTGTGCACTCTGACACTTTGTAGCCATTGAATTCCATCAAGTAAAATATGTCCTTAGTCTTTATTATCTTTCCTTATAGGTATTGAATTGTTTAATTCCTAGACAATGAGACTGTCTCTTCAATTTTTCATGACAAGACTCCACTTTTCGTTAGAAAAACAAATTTATGCAAAAAGATAGTTAAATTAACTTCTGTGTCTACATAAAACATTATATTCTTTGCAACAAGCTTATTTCTTCCTCTTTGGTACTCCAAATCCATTGAAATTTGTAAAAAAGAAAAAAAAAAAGTGTGATTGGTTTAGATTACCATGTCTTATATATATTTTTTGGTAAATGAGTGCTTGTAATGAATAATGAAGCTTTGTTAGCTAGAAATAAAGAGACAGTCTCATTATTTAGGAATTGAGACACTTAATACATATAAGCACATTTGTGTCTACCCAAAATATTATATTCATTGGAACAAGCATGATTGCACACCTTTAGTACTCTACACTTATTGAATTTCATTGAGTGAAATGAGTCATTGATCTTTATTACCATTCCTTATAGGTATTAAATTGTTTAATTCCTAAATAATGAGACTATCTCTTCAATTTTTCATGATAAGACTTCACTTTTTATTGGAAGGACAAATTTACACAAATTGATAGTGAAATTAATATTTCTGTTTACACAAAACATTACAATCATTGGAACAAGCACATTTGCAAAACTTTGGTACTTTAGACCCATTGAATTCCATCAAGAAAAATGAGTGTTTTTTCTTTATTAGTTTTCCTTATAGGTATTGACTAGTTTAATTAAAATATAATGAGACTGTCTCTTCAATTTTACATTATAAGACTTGACTTTTTATTGGAAGGACAAATTTACAATAAATGATGGTGAAATTAACATTTGTGTCAACATAAATATTATATTCATTGCAATAAGCTCATTTGTAAAAGATGAGACCACCACTTCATTTCTTGCTAACAAGTCTTGTCCTTTTGTTGCCAGGACTCATCAAGACAAATGATCAAGAAATGAATCATTTTATCGACACCAAACATTAGATTCTTTGTGATATGCACATGAATACACCTTTCACAATCTATCCATTCAAGTCTATCAAATAACGGATTCATTGACCTTTGGCAATCTTGAAGGGTATGATCTATACTCCATTTCATGCTAATATGGCTTCCTCTTTCATTTAAAGGACTCATTTAGAAAAAATGATAATGAGTCATTGATCTTGATAAGTTATTCTTTTAGGAATTGGATGGTTGAATTCCTAAAGGATAAGACCCTACTTCATTTCATGCTAATATGGCTTCTCCTTTCATTACAAAGACTCATTTAGACAAAATGATCATGAAATTAAATTTTGCATCTACACCAAACATTAGGTTCCTTGCTCAAGTCTAAAGTACAATTTTGATAGTCTAAATAAATCAATTGAAATCCATAAAACATAGAGGTCCTTAATCTTGATTAGATTTTTATACATGGTTGGAATGGTTCATTGCATGAAAGATTAGATTATCACTTCATTTCTTACTAAGAACTCAACTTCTTTCATTCCAAGGAGTTATTCACATAAAATCATTATGAAATGAATTTTTGTATGTATGCCAAAGGTGAGATTCCTTGCACCAAGCACATCAATACAACTTTGGTAGTTTGAATCCATTAAAGTTCATCAAACATAGGTGTAATTTATCATGATTAGGTTTTTCCACATGGTTAGAATGGATCATCACATGAAAGGTGAGAATATCACTTCATGCATTGCTAAAATTGCTTCTCATTCCATTGTAACAAGCCATTCACACAAAATGATCTAGAAATTAACTTTTGCATCCGCACTAACATTATATTCATTGTAACAATTTTTTTTTTAATCTTGATTTTCTTGATTCCTTGTGCATTGATTACAAAAAATTGAATGTCACTACAAGAAAATGTCATTTTCCTCTCCCATTTATTGATCAAATGCTTGAATAGTTAACTTGTCATTCTTATTATTATTTTCTAAATGGATTTTCATGTTACAATCAAATTCCAATTGCACCTAATGATTAAGAAAGAACATTCACTTGCCCATTTGGAACCCTTTCTTATCGAAGGATGCCATTTGGCTTTTGCAATGTTCTTATGTCCTTTCAAAGATGTATGATGTCAATCTTTTTAGACATGATAGAAATTATTATAGAGGTATTTATGGAGGATTTTTTTATGGTGATTCATTTGATGATTACCTCCATAATTTAACCTTGGTGTTTAAAAAATATTGTGAGACAAATTTGACATTAAGTTGGGGGTAAAGTCATTTTCAACTTAAAGAGGGTATAGTTTTGGAACATATTGTATCTACTAGAGGTATAGAAGTAGACAAGGAAAATTTTGATTTAATTGTTAAGTCACCAACCCCTACTTCTATCAAGGGAGTGTATAATTTTCTCAATTATGCAGGTTTTTATAGGTGTTTCATCAAGGATTTTTCAAAACTATGCAAGCCTTTATGTAATCTATTGGCTAATGATGTTAACTTTCATTTTGACAATTATTGTCTTGATGCTTTTAAAAATTTGAAAGAAAAGTTAACATCTGATGTTAACTAATTAAGTTACTAATTCTATCATGCATTTCTGAATGTTCATGCATTTTAAACTTTAAGGACAAAGTTTCTTGTAGCTTTAGGGATATTTGTTATTCATTTATTTTTTTGTTCTCTCATTTCATTATAGATTTAGTGGATGATACTCTTTTTACTTGTTTATTAATTCAAAATTTAACAAGTGCTTATTGACTGAGTTGAAAGTGTTTGATTATTATGACTGTTGAAGTATATGTGTTCCTATTGAGGTTTATGTGTATCTATGAGCAAGCTTGGTCATTCATGTGATGTTTTGCTTGTAGTTATCCCTTGAAGCTAGGCCTAAGCAAAGTTTAAGTAAACAAGTAATTTAAAAACAATATTAAAATTACTCCAATGTTATGAGTTGCTTAGTAACTAGAAATTGGACATGATACCCATGTTAACTTTCATGTCAAACTGTGGCTCGAGATATGAGTACATAAAGCACTATAAGTCAATTACTTATTGATTGGTTAGGTGCTTTCATTACAAATGATAGTATTCACATCAAAAGGCAAGTGAGCACAACAGATTTTTTCTTTTTTTTTTTTTTTTTAAAAAAGAAGAGATACTATATATATGTATATATACTCAATTTGCTACTTTTGCTTGTAGTCGTTAAAGGGGAGATTGCAAGTAAACTGTCACATATTTGATTATGTTGATTGCAAATGTGCATAAATTGATAAAGAGGTATGCATGGATAGGGGAGTAATCCACCATACATGGCCAATTTGGTTTTGTGGAATTCTGAGTTTAGAATCAACATGTTAAGGGTGCTATTTTGTTAGCTATTATTTTCCTTTGAAGACATAAATTGCATTCATGTAAGATTTTGTGGGTAGTTCTCTTGAAAACACTCACAAGGCACAACTCATCCATTAGGGGTGACCCATGTGCTAAATGCAATGATAATTCCTATGAAAATGAGTTAGATTTTAATTTATTCAGTTTTGTTTGCTCTGCTTAAGGACAAGTAAAATGTAAGTTTAGGGGTATTTGATAGTGTCATAATTGTGACATCATTTACGTTTTATTATTTTATAATATGTGTTTTTTAAATTGGTCATTTGATATGTTTAGTGAGTGTTTTGTAGGTAAGTGATTTTAGAAGTAACTTTAAAAGATTATGACGTGATTTAGAGGATAAAAAGGCTGGGAGTCAAAGGACATTAATTTACAAGACATCCTAATTAAGTTTCTGCAGTCAACCATTTGATATGACTCTTGAACATATAGAAAGCTTAGACATGGGACTACAACTTTTACGTTATAGCTTGGTCCGATTCAATCATTTTCAAGGTAGAAACTTCATTTCAAGTTGAATTTGCCGGAATTATGAGATTTAAAATGTGATTTTAATGAGATCATTGGGCATTATATGTGGAGTAAGATCAGCAACCAAGATTGTACAACTATTTCAGGGATTAAAGGAGACTTATCAACAAAATAAAGTGCTAAAAATAAGGGGACAGATTAGGAAAGAACAGCCTGAAACAGATGCACACAACTAGTTGTGGAAGTTTTAATTGCTGCTGAAAATTAGGGACGTTTGATTGGTGGACTGGAGGGCCGCTAAGATTATGGGAGAAAAATTACATGATAAGGGGTGATATTCTGCCATAAAAAGGAGCAAGCTGTTGTTCAAAAAGGAAAAAAAAGACCAAAAAAAAAAAAAAAAAGAGAGAGGGGGCGAATTGGATGGGCTGAAGGGTGTGAAGTTGGATTGTAAAAAGGGAAAGATTCTTTTGAAATTAATTTTTCTGCCATGTATGGTTCTTGTTTTGTTTTGCGATGATGTTCATAAACTAAATTCATAACTAGGAATTTGATGTAACCTACACAATCTAACTTTTTCTAATCTTAAGGAATACAACTAAACTTTACAAAATTCCTTTGACTAACTTGATTACTAACTGCAAAGTAGAAAAACTAGTTACTTTGTCTTCCACTAAGTTGCTAGTTCTGCAAATTTTTCATTGTTGCTTCTCCTTTTACTTCTTAACTCACCCTTCCTCAAACTTTCTTCCTAGCTTCTAAGTCTCTGACAAAATTCTCATGTGCATCAATATGTAGTTTTCACAAGAAAACCTACTTTTTTCTTTAAAAAAATTAAAATAGAGGAACTATCATGGAAGTTTGCCCATTAATTGATCTCCTCTTTATGCTTTTCATCACCTATTTAGATTTACAAGGTTGATAGCCTACATAAACTCCATTTTAAGATAGTTTTTAATTTTGTGGTTTTAAGGGAAAAATTCCTCTTTATTTTAACAAGATGACCTCATGCAATGCACAAATCTAACATTATTATTGAGAAATACATATTTGCTTATGTTTCATTCATATAAGTAAAATAAAAGGAGACTTAAATTATAAGCTTTTTTTCATTTTAAAAAACAGAAAATGAATTTGAAAGTAGTTGTTTTCTTTTTAAAATAACAAAAAAGGAAAAAAGAATTTAAAGTATGGGTATTTCTTTTTCTTTTAGGAAAAAAAAAAACATAAATTTGAATCTTTTTTCACTTCAAAAGACCAAAAAGAGAAATTTAAAATTATTTTTCCTTTTTTTAAGAAATTATTTTCTATTTTTTCATTTTTTTAATCATGGATATTTATATTGTATAAATTTTTAACATATGTGAAAGTTGTTAACATGAATTAGGCAAATTATAATAAATAATATATTATAATTCAATAAATTAATTAATTAGATACATGTTGAAAGTCTAATTCTATTAAAATACTAAAAAAAAAATTCAAAATAACAATTAAGTTAATGATAAATATTCCAAATAATTGGAGTCTTATGTGAAAAATAAAGTTTAAATGAAATACCTAGATCTTAACTTATAGTATATATATATATTACCAAAGTTGAAAGAAAACTTCAAATATTCTTTACTTGTCATGTGACAATTTCTCTTTAATTCTTAAATTAAGTGAAAGAAACTAAAAAATTTAATTCTACTTATATTTTTCTCTTTTTTGAAAATAAAAAGAATAATATTTTAATTCAAATTTTATTATTATCTTTTTTCTTATAAAGGAAAAAAAATTATAACATTTAAGTTTTCTTAAAGAACGAAATATTACATCCTATTTAAGTGTTTTCTCCTTATTAGCTATTTGGGCCTACTATTGTTTTTGAGAGGATTGCTATTGCTATTGCTTGCCTCTATGCCAGCATATTCTCTCTAAATGTCCCTTGTTGCATACTTGGCAAACCAAATTAGGTCTTTTCTAACAACTTTTAGACCAGTGATTCCTCTTTTCGAAATAATCACATGGGGAGTGTAGCTTTTTGCCTTTAGGCTTGATATTTTTCTCAGCCTGTTGTCTTACTTTCCTTGTTGTTTTCTCCTTTGTTGAAGACATTGTTGGTGCTTCTTTACAAAAACTCCTCCTGATTTCTTTTCTTCTTACATGAGCCCCTCTTTGTTCTTAAGCTTAAAGAGCATTGATGAGCTCAAGTAGTCTAATGGTGGTGAGGTGTTTAGAGTCTTCCAAAGAAGAGATTACTTTAAATATCTCTAGAACATAGATGGGGACCTTCTAAACAATGCTTTTATCTAGAAAGTGTTCTCCTAAAATCCCTTAATTTGATTAACCACCTTCTGCAGCCCATCATTGTATTCCATGATGGTTTCTTTTTCCTTCATCCTCAAAAGTTGAAACTCTCTTTTAAGGTTAAGGATTACATATTTTTAGTCTTTTCGCTGTCAAAAAAACTCTTCCTTCAAATTTTCCCATGCTTGCTTGGTTGTCTCACATGCCATTATCCTATTAAAGATAATTTTAGATATTGCACAATGAATGGAAGTTAATGCCTTGTATTGCTTTGCAACTTACTCACTTGTAGGTTAATCTAAGCCAAAGAAGGATTCGTTAGTAATAAAGGTGGTTGTGTACTTGTTTTTGTAACTTACCATCAATCAACGATCTAAGGTATGCTTTTATAATCACTGTCCATTGAAAATAGTTCTCTCCAATGAATTTATGAGGTGAAAGAGGAGAAAAACTAGAGGAAGTCATCAGATTTTAACTTCATTTTCTGGTTCAATAGTAGTACTCTCGTGGTTTTTTTTTTTTTATCCTCACAAGATATTTGCTAGTATGCTCTCTTTTCTTTTCTTCCTTGACTTGTAGGTCTTTCAAGTGCACCTGCTTTGATACTAGAATGTAGGTTGCTAAGAATCTTAGCTTGTTGCTCTTTCAATAACTTGGAACAGAAGCAATACTAAAGGATTAAGGAAGGGAGTGAGATTGAGGCAAGGATATGGGAGCTAATTAACTTCATTCTCATTAGATTAACCACATATAATGGTCTTAGCACATAAATTTAAATTTCATAATTCAAATTCAAATATTACATATGCTTACATTAGCTTACGTGATGCTTAATTACTTACGCTTGTAGATTATTCAAAAGATTCCAAATTTAAATACAAAATTACAACTTAAACAAGTCACTTCAGCTACTAAAAAGCTTTTTCTTCAAGCCTCCTTTAACTACACAACTAATAACTAGCTTTTGGAGGGAAAGATGATTTTCAAGGGGCTAGAATACATGCTAGCAAGTTTACCTACAACACCATGGTTGCTATAATTTATAAGAACATCAAAGCAAGCCACTATTTGGTATCCATATTTCCATTGAATACGTTAATGTTGAAGATAGACTGGAGTTTTTCACATGTTAACTAAGATACTTTCTATTTGTGATCATGGAATTCCACTATTATTTTCTCATAACATTAATCAATAGACCCAAATTGTATAAATGTTGAACTATCTATTGCATCCAATTTTTTGTTGTTAGTTGTATGCATTGTACTTTAAGACAATGGAAGAAGGGCCAAGCTATTGATTCCTAAGAGTCTCATAAATCAACAATCCAAGTAGAGTTGTAATGTTGTGATCTAGTGAGCTTGTTGCAAGCATAAGTTTTTCCTCACTTCTTTGTTCTTAAGTTTTAACATGCACAAGTGGTCTACTTATCTTTTCCTATTTTCTTTCCCATTCCTATTTAGGTGCTCAAGTTTAACAACTTGGACTTTGTCCCACCATGTATGGGCACAATTGATGCTTGATATATGTGCATTTAGCATTTTCAAGAACAACCCTTAATCAAGGAATATTTGGATCCAAATATGTGTTCTAATAGTTACCACATACAAACCTTAATTGACTTATGTTGATCATAATCTAGGTTTGAGTGACACAACTTTGAAATGTTAGTATGGAAGGAAATGCTTATACACTTTTATGGAACATATAAGTTTGTTCCTTAAGCTTTTTCCTCCTATGTGCCATTCTCTTGCTACATTAAAGATTAATTTTTCTCATCACTTCTATTCTAGTCCAAAGTGACAAAATTGTAGACATGGTTTTGTTTAAGTGTCTAGATTGTTGGTTCCATGATATGCCTATTCTAGTCCAATATAATACATTACTGATATACTTTAGGATTTTTTATGAAAACAATTTAAGGCTTAGCTAAGTCAATTTCTACATCACATGATAGGTGAGTTACTTATTCCATTCAATTTCTAATTTATCATTAGGGTAATCATATTTCAAAAGAGTTTTTGTTTCCTTAATGGTTCCTTTTAGAAAAGCAATTTGTTATCCACTTGTACTTGTGAATTATCTAAATCAATTATGCCAAAGAAGCCTAAAGAGTGACATTTAAAATATAACTCTCTAGGCTTCTTTGTTCTTTAAAATAATTTCTGTGTTGTTGCTATTTCCCTTGCACAATAGTATATCTTTATATTGCAATAGATCCATAAGGTTATGTGCACTGATTGGTGAAGTATTAATTGAGATGTTTGGCCATAATTCTAGCATCTATTTAGTTGACTCACATGTGATTGGACTTTTTGATAGTGGTAGTGAGATTGTTTGGAAAAAGTATGCAAAGGTGATTATTTCTAGCATTTGTCTTTATGTTCCATTGCTCAAAAGGCTTAAAACTTTCATTGTAATAGAGTATTCATATAACTTGTCTGTTTTCTAACTTTAAACATCATGTTGTAAATGGGATTTGCATTCAAAGCATAGAGCATCCTCGTTGTGTTTGAGAAGAAAAATTTTTAGAAAATGGCAATATTGGGATGATTTGTTTAAATGGAGTTGCATGCAATAAGATTTCACATTAGGATAGGATTGTAGACTTGCTAGATCTCACATCATGCGTTTCCGAACTTGGTTAGTACAAAGTGAGCAAGCATAAACCAATCTTTGGGCTGATTCAATAACTAGCAATTTTGGCTGTATACTCTTTATTGTTGAAGGCTATTTAATTCTACATTCTTTTCAAAATTTCTCTTATATAATGCCATAAGTTTCTTAGTTATTGACCTATTTGTTATGTTTTGAATTCATGGAACATTCAAGACAGTTATTGCCATATATTCCTCCTTTAAAATATCTTGATGCCTTAATATATAAGGCAACTGATGTGAATGAGATTCATATAATGTTGAGCTAGTCTATGCTTGCAGTGTTTGATGTATCTTGTCATCTTGGTGCTAAGAAGAGGACTAAAATTGTAAGAATTACCTAGATAAAAGCTTTATAGGTTCCAAGTTAATTTCTATTTCATATCTTCCATTAGAAACATATAACTTAATGTATCAGCTAAGTAGTATCTATGAATTTTAGTTATACAAAGAAAAAATTGTTATTAATTATGAGATTAAGTAGTTGTGAATGTAATTGCTGACATGTTTGATGGATTTGAAATCATATTCACATGAAGTGTTGCTTGTTTCATAATAAAAGTACATGATGCCACAATGATAATCCTATAAAATCCAAACTAGTTTGAATGTTTGACTATTTCCACTTAGAATGTTTAGAGTTCCCATTTGGAGGATTCATAATTTCTATTTGTATTCTAATCGTCTTACAATCAAGGACTAGTGATGGCTAGATCTAAGTTGTGAGATAAGGGGGCAATAAGGTAACATGTGCATGGAATTTGAGAGAATATATTATAAGAACCATTATTTCATTCACCATGGATTGCGAATATTGGGTAATTTTTTTTACAGTTTGAAAGTGGTTAAGTTGTTGTTGGAGCAAATGATGGTATGAAGTTCTTTATCCTTGGTGGGTTGGAATATGATGACAGTAAACAACTTCTTTTGGATATTCATGTTATTTGAAGACTGCACTATGAAGATCGATATATTTAAATCTCATGGGCTTTGCCATATATATTGTTGGTTTGTTGCTCCTTTTTCTTAGTATTTGATGTTTATATTGGTGATGGTGAACTTATTCATAAGTTGCCCTACAATCAGTC
>JBAPLJ010000015.1:0-29290 GCA_037832345.1 Rhizophora mangle | reverse complement strand
GTTTCATCAAATGTGTAGATTGTTCAAAAAAATCCAACATTTGAAGTTGAGTTATACTTTTAAGAGTGTAGTGTCACCATTCCTATGAGTTCCTAAGTAAGATCTCTAGAATCCTCATAAAATTAGGCAAATTAATGTCTAATGACATTAAACTATGTTGAACAACATGATCTTAGAGAATATAATATGATAGTTCACTATTATTCACGTAGAAGTATGACTCATAAAAATTTTTATTTCACCATGCTTATAAATATCAAAACTTGCACTACTAGCTTTTGATTCTTAGACGAAAAGGCATAATAGATAATATGCTATATTCTTTTTGATTAATTCAACAAAATTGGTTTTTGAAAATAATAGTGGATTGTTGTAAATTAGTGTATTTTTAAAAGCTAATTACCCCAAATTAACACTTGGTCAAACTAACTATCTTATATATATATATATATATATATATATATTAAAATAGTTAATTGTTACTATCATAATTCTAACTTATGAGATAATTCATACTTATGAGTAATAAAACCAAGCATATTTCATAAAGGTCTTCTTTCATCACCTAAAATTTACTAGGAGAGATCTTTATGGATTCTCTTCTACAATCTATTTGAAAATGGTGTATCAAGGTTAATTAGAAAAGGAGTTACTTTAATGACCACACATTTTCAAGTGCACATTATTGGGAAAGTCTTTTGTATCCTTGAAGAATAACCACAATAACTTGATTCAAAATGACAAAATAGTGCTACACATGCTTTGGACATAATATTCTTTATGATAATTTAATTTTATTGCAGCGCTATATAATATTTTGTATATTATTTACCAACAGAACTTGTTTTTGCCTATCAGCTCTACCTATGCCTATATATATTAGTTCCCAAACTAAAATGGAGGTCGAAATGTTTCTTTTTTTCCTTCTTACTCTTATTCCTTTTTTCTTTTGTTTGGATCTTCAAATGAGAAAAATTTTGCATTTTTTATTTTCTAACTTGTTCACCCTTGATGTTCAAACACACCTCTAATTGCTTTGATAGTCCTAACTTTAATCCAACTAAGAAGGTAATTATTTCTTTTTTTTCATCTCCAAAGCTAAATTCTTTCATGATACAAGCTCCTTTTTTTTTCTTGCAATAATACAAAATGGTGATAGAGTAGTTGTGCAAGCCACCAAAAAATTTAGTTTGACTAGGGAAATGCAATTTACATTAAGTAAGTTCATCCAACATGATCATTATTGAAACTTGCTTAAGCAACAAATCATAGAAATTCAATTTGATTATTGCTTATACACCTTGATTCAATATTGAATTAGTTCTTGTAAGCTAATTGATTGTTTTCCATGTTTGATTTGAGTACTCTCCTTTTAACTAGTGTTTAGTGAGTCTCTTTTTTATTCATGTTTTTGCCTTCGTTTTTGTGTGGAAAATAGATTGCAATTGGAATTAAAGTCACTAATAATAATGTAATTAAAGCCCTTTTTCCCTTTAAGTTCCACTTTTGAAGTACTTCACTATATGTGGAGTTGCCAAAAAATTGGAAAAACAAAATTAATTGCCTCCAACTATATATTTTCTATGGGCCCTAAGATTATTAGGCATCTAAATGAGTTTGGCATAATCTAAAGTTTCAACAGAAAGGTTATTTCTTGCATGTTATGAATACCTATGTGTCATAAAAGACATGCAAGGCTTCAAGTGCAAAATTTAAATAGATTAAGTGCATTAAGTTACTAATTCTATAAAAAGTTCTCCTCTTGTGTCAAGCATTATGTGGGTGGAAATGAGTTCCCTTATCTTTCTTTATCTCTATCTTTTATATGTGTGTGTGTGTGTGTGTTTGTGTGTGCACATGTGCTGCACACAAATCCTTGCTCATTTCCAAAAATTTTGTATTACACACACTTTTAAATACTTTTTGTGTGCCTTTGATCTCTTGCATCAAAGAAACTTGACTTTTTTCTCTCAAGTGTGTGCTAGTTATACTCATTGGTCTTCAAGAGGTAATTTTCTAGGATCAATTAATTGTATGCTAATTGATTTTATTTTCAATTGTGATTTGATTATTTGTCTTATATTTATTTTCTAACTACTTTTTTTATGCCTTTTAATATGCTTTTTGAGGAAAATAGGTCATAATCAAAATTGATGGCACTCATTATAAGACCAATAAGGCAAATCATTGTCTAAGGACAATAAATTTGTCAAGGTTGGTGCTCTTTGGATCTTCTATGTAAATTTGACATTCATGATCTTCATGCTTCAATGGGCATATGTTGAAATTTACAGTCTTTAATCATTAAATCATATATTGCAATAGACAAAACTTTAGTTAATCTATGATATTTGATCTTTAAGAATAATGATCTCTATAGATATACTAAGGTCTCTTTAATCTTTGCAATTTATTAGAAAATTATCTTTAGGCTATTTAGATACTTGTACAATAGTTAAGAATCTCTAGGAAAATTGACACTTTGTTATCTATGTATACTAGTTGATATTTGATAAGTAGAAATTTATTTGGTTATTCCTTTTTACTTTCACTTTTCTTTATTATGTTTTATACCTATTTAAAACTAATTAGAATATATTTTATGATTCAAGTTTTGGAGAGGTATTGAGAATTTATACTTTTAGTAGGTAAATTTCTAGCATTTCATCATTTTAAACTTTGTCGCTTATTTCAGGTTTTCATCAACTTACAAGTTTAGATTGAAAAAGTGGTCTTCAATGAAGTTGTAGTAGACATTTCAAATTTTATAGATTGGGGTTGTGAGTCTTGATATGAGTTCATTTGGGACTTGAGATTTTTCATCAAATACAAGACAGATATTTGGAGTCCAAATCATAATTGGAGTAGGATTCCTATCCAAGGACTAAATATTTATATGGGTATAACTTAAGCTTCAAACATCCAAATTAGGTGATTGAGAAGCCTAAATTGAAGCTCACATTTAGGCTTACAATTGTCATGGAGATACCCAGGCCCAGAATAGTTGTTTAGTGGTCCAAAAATAGCTAAAAAGTTACTGCAGAATCTATTACAGGCTAGATTCAGTTAGTCTCAATTTTAAGCTCATAACTTGGGTTTTGGACCTTTGTTTTTGGCAAAACTAGATGTGTTACAAAGCTAAAGAATAGGCTTATAACTTTGATTATGAAAAAGGACCATAATTCAAACTATATCTATTTAGGAATTAGCTGGAAACTCACTACTAGAATTAAGTCACAATAAAGGAATTGTGTTTATAATTTTTTTTTCAGAGTGTCCTAGCGTTTTTTGTGTCTGCTATGTATGAAACTCATTACAAAAATTCTATTACAATTAAGGAAACAAGTTTATAATTTTTTTTGGAGTGTCCTAGGTTTTTTATGTTTGCTATGTATGTTTTCTAGGTTATAAAAATGACTATTTAGTTGTTGAAAAGAGGTGACAAACACATAAAGAGGGCAACAAACATATTTTAGTAAGAATTTGAGTTCTCTTAAGCATGTGTATCTAGAAGTTTTCAACAATTTTAGGGAATTTCAAAACCTTTGGTATTTTGATGGAATATAATATTTTGTTATGTTTTTTTTCTTTTTTTATTGGAATTGCTTGAATTATTCTAATTAAATTATTGAATGATTATTATTTTTTTAAATTCATTTAATTATGACTACTAAATTGATTAAACAATGATCAATTCCTAGAATTAGGGATTGTGACTCATATTTATCCTATTCCTAATCACCAAGTAGCAATTAATAGTAAAGAATTTTGGACAAATTTACTTCTTATAAATAACTCGATAGAAGTTAAATAATCCAAGCTTGTGTGATTATTATTTTTGGATTAACCTATGTTCCTAATTCTTAAGATTGTTAATATATAACTCTAGTGAGCTTATTCTATATGAGAAATCAAGATCTAGTGATATAATAAGGTCTTCCAAAAAGTAGAACAAGTGTTAAAAAGTGAGTTCAATCGATTCAATATCAATAAACTTTGAAAAGACAGTTAAGGGTTGGAATGAGTGTACATTAAGAATTCTTGGAATTCCTTGGGGATTTTTGATTGGTCTTGAGCTAACTATAGTACAAGGTTATATCTCCTTAGTTAATAAGATCCAAAAGGTTTATTGATCTCAATGAGTGTAGATTGATAATAGGCATATGGAAATTATTGTACATCAAATAACATCAAAAGTGTTGGTTTTAGAAGATGGAATGTCTAATGTCTTTTCACCTAGAGAATTCATTGGATTGTTTCTAGTGGAATGAACTAGGCACACTTTTGAGGAAGGGATCTGTTACCAAGTCATCTTATTAGGAATAACAGAAGCTTCTTTGAATACTTAAAGTTTCATATTGGAGGCAAATTTTCAAGAAACTACTCATGTTTTAGCAAAAAGTAGCTCTCCACGATCATGTGGATTGGTTGAAATGTCTGAAAGAAAACATTGTTATAGGTGGTATGATACCCATTGGGATTGGATTCAAAGTATTCATGCACTGCTGAAGGCAATATAAGAACATTCCTTTGAAAACCAAAATGAAGAGTTTACTCCAAGAGGAAATGAGAGATATTTTATTCTAACTATCAGTGGTCCTATGATTTTTTTTGTACATGTGATTTGTTAATAGTTAATAGTAGTAAAGAATAATCAAAAAAATAAAAAATAAAGATAATTAATAAGGAATAGAAAGAAATTAATCGCATTTTGTGAAGTACCCTTTAGTTATTAAGCAACTTCAACAATGAAGTAGAATTGAACTTTGCATTTTTTTACATCCTATTTACTTAAACCTTTGTTTGGGACTAGCCTAAGAAGAACTATTTCAAGATAAACCACACACTTTGTAGCCATGCTTTGTCACAACTCGTACAACATCTCAAAAAGCATTGTTTCAAGTATTAAAATGCCAAGCACACTTAGTAGTATTTTACAAGACATTGCTAATATCCAAAGTCAGTTAGTATATCATAAAAATAACCCAATTTTGTATTTATGCATAGCAAAGCATTCTAAAACATAACCAATGTATGACCACTATTCCATAGCAACATGAAAAAAAAAAAAAAAGCCTAATCTAAACATCTCCCATACACTTAAAAGTTGCATTACCCCCAACATAAGACCAAATGTAAAGGAAAGTTATTTGAAAAATAAGTAAAAAGAAAGAGTAAATAATTCAAATATGATTTAGTCTTGGGTTGTCATCCAAATATTACTTTTGTTTAATGCCATTAGCCCAACAACATGCTTCTTTAGCCTAGATAGGTTGGATCTTCCAATTTTATTGCCTTGACATTTTGCACCTGAATAACTTCATAAGAAAAAATAAATTAAGCCTATGTCCATTCACCTTACACACCTTGTTTGTCTTTAAGCTTCTTATCTCAATTGCACTATGACCAAAAACATTAGTAATAACAAAAGGATTTGACCCATTGAGGGTGCAACTTACCTAGAAATAGTTTAGGCCATGAATGGAAGAGGACTTTCTATCCAACAACAAAGTTCTTCCTCAAAATATTTAGATCATGAAAGACCTTCATTTTCTCATTGTCAATTCTAGTGCTGTCATATGCATCATTTCTTATTTCATCAAGTTCTTAGAATTGTAACTTCCTTTGTTTCCTACCTCATTTGTCTTCATGTTGTATCATTTGATTACCTAATAAGTTTGATGTTCTCAAATGACAATTCCTAATTTGGTTGCTACATTATTGATGCTGAGGTTAAAAGCTCCTTCAACTTGTCAAATGCATTACTCCTCATCAAACTGAAATGCCACATCTTTTTTAAACAACTTACACAAGGGTAAAGCTATCTTTGAAAAATCCTTGATAAATCTATTATAGAAACTTACATGGTAAAGAAAATATCAAACCTACTGTGCAGTTGTGGGGTAAGGTCACTTTGATTCCCCTAGCTAAAATAACATGCACTAAAACTGTACCTTGCTTCACCATAAAATGATATTTTTTTTCCCAATTTAGAACCATATTAGTTTCCAAACATCTCTTTAATATCAGTGCAAGGTTATCTAGGAGTCTATCAAATAAAAGAATGGCTAAATTTAATTAAATGTTTTGACCAATCACTAATTTCTTGGTGAGATGTATGTCATTATGTATTGGGCAGCTTGAATCCATCAAAAGTCCATCCAATAAAGAAGTTATTATGCTCAATTAGCTTTCTTTGTTATGAGAGAATTTTTATTACTTGAAACATGAGATGTCTATTATTTATTTGACAATAGGACTACTCTTTTAGTAGTTTGAATTGATTAAAGTTCATTAAATAAAGAAGCTATCAATCTTGAGTAGCTTTCATTGTTTGAAACTTTAGACTATCACTTGATTCCTTGGCAATAAGGCTTCTTATTTCATTTAAAGAAATTAGTCACACAAAAAATGTCATGTACTTAACATCCTTGTGTACACCAAACATTAATTCCTTTGTAACATGCACATCAAAACATCCTAGTTGGTTTTAATCCACTGAATTTTGTCAAATGAAGGAGTCATTCATTTGGATTAGTTGTTACCAAGATAGAATGGTTCATTTCCTAGATGATGTGCACCACTTCATTTCAACAAAATGAAAGGCTTCTCCATTCATTACAAGGATTCATTAACACAAAGGAATTGTGATATTGCACAAATCACTAATTCCATTGTGAGATGTAGGTTATTTTGGCTTAGGTAGTTCAAATTGGTTGAAGTCCCTCAAATAAAGGAGCTATTACTATCAATTATCATTATTTACCAAGAAGAATAATTCATTTCTTGAATCATGAGGTTGTCACTTGATTCTTGGGCAATAAGGCTTCTCAATTCATTGTAAGAAAACATTCGTAGAAAAAAAACATGCAATTGACATCTATGTCTACTATAAATAGTAATATTGTTGTGACACACATGTTAATACACCTTGGGTTGTCTAAATCCATTGAATTCCTTCAAACAAATAAGTTATTCTCCTTGATTAGCTTTCCTAGGATGATAGATTAGTTTATTACCTAAAACATGAGATGTTCACTTCAATTATGGCTAATAAGGCATATCCTTATTTTTCCAAGGAGTCAATCACATGAAGGATTCATGAAACTTAAACGTCTACTATGACCCCAAATTCCATAGGGACATGCACATTATTTTATTTTTGGGTAAACATGCTTTATTGTTGATTAGCCCTCTACACTATGAGAGATTTGTTTATCACCTACTAAAAACATAAGACTTTCCCTTTATTACTTGACAATAGGACTTCACTTTTACATAATCTGAATTCACTAAGCTCCATTAAATAATGAAGCGTTAAGGAAGGGGACACATTGCAACTTAGTGCCAAAAAAATTGTACTATGGTGTTATGGGGTAATAGTGTTATTAAGACAAAAAATGAGTCCAATGATGACTCCATGCCACCATTGGAGGATGTAGGTGATAGAGAGGAGTACACAAATAAGGGAGAAATGTTGGTGGTTAGATGAATATTGAGTGCATAAGCTAATGAAGATGATGAAGTGCAAAGAGATAATATCTTCCATACACAATGCTACATCAATTATAAGGTATCTAGCATGACCATTGATGGAGGCAGCTATACAAACGTAGCTAGCACTACTCTAGTTGTAGAGCTTAATTTACCAACCATGAAGTAGCTTAGAACATGTAAGCTTTAATGGTGGAATGAATCAAGGAAGCTTAAAGTAAATAAGCAAGTGTTAGTATTCTTTACTATTAGGAGATATATTGATGAGGTTTTGTGTGATGTTGTACCCATGCATGCTAAGCATATTTTTGTTAGAAAAACTAAGACAATATCATTTATGTGTAATGCATTATGGCTTTAAGAGTAGATTAAATCTAGAGTATTACCCCATGGCTTGTACAACCCTGTACTCATACTTGGCCAACCCTAGCTTAAATTCTCTACATACTTTGTGGCAAGACTACCACAACTAAAAAGGGTAGAGGTTTTGAATTTCTTATTGTTGAAAGGTCTTCAAAGATGGCACACTTCATCCCATGTCATAAGCTAAGGGCTAATCAAAGCTCAATCTATGATACAAAGTCCTATATTTTGTATTTGTGGCAGTATGCTTGCACCATAACATTATAACTTGAATGATATTAGGGTTTTTAAAATTCTATCATCACTAACTAAATTTGTTATTAGTGTTACTAACTTTTCAAAAGCTAAAATATTGCAATCTCTATTAATATGCAAGATATTGATAATTTTTTTCTCTTTATTTGGAAATAAAGCTTGAGGTTCAAAATGTGGGATATTTATACAAAATTTTCCACCAAACATTGGATGGAAGTAAGCCTTTTAATAGGATATTTGATAAACCTTTACTAGAAATGCTAGATGAGAATGTTGCATCAGGAGAGCACATTGTATAGGAATATGATATGAAGGGGGTTTTATGATCCTATAATAATTGAGAGCACTAATGTAGTTAAGCCTAATGGATAAGGAGCTGAAGTAGAGCCTCATTAGTCTGAAGCACATAAGATGGTGTTGCCATTCATTCCACTAATTATATTAATCAAATGGAAATAAAAGGATCCAAGGTAGCTCATAATGGAGTCCCTAATGATTTTGGATTCTATAAAGATAATAGTGTTACAAGACCAAAAGATTATGGGGATGATGTTAGAGTTAGGCAAGAAATTGTGTTTAAGGATTTGGGACATCAAAGGGCTCAATGTATTGCTATTAAGGATGCTATTGAAGGTGACTGAACAATAAAGTGAAGAGGCTTTGTGAGAGCAACATTATAAGGATAATAATAATAAAAGTGATGAAGACCTCGATTTCATTTCACTTGATGATTAGTTAAATGATGAGTAATATGTAAATGCAAAAAGGAAAAGGAAACAACTAAGAATATGAGTACTACTAATTATGATGCCTAGATGGAAGCCAATGTTGAGAAGGCCACAAAGCCTGTTAGCAATATTGATGGTGGATAGTAGAGTGGGTACAAAGATTTTGATGTTAATGTTGATGTTGACACAATAGTGACTAGTGAAGAAGGTAATATGAAAATCCAAATAAAGCAAACATAAAGAAGAAAGAAGTATAGAGAATATAATTCCTTTAGTGATCACAAAACATTAGAGTTCACTACAAAGTTAAGGCTTAAGGGAGCTAATCAATTTAAAAAGTGAATCCAAAGATATGCAATCATTAATGATCATCTAATGAAATGGTGTAGATTTGGAGAAAAGATGATAAAGGCTAGATGACAATTAGTTGTCTATGGACAATCTTTATTAGTTGAGATAGAAATGAGCTGAATTTCATGATCAAATCTATGTATGACACCCACAATTGTAGTCATGTGATGGGGAACAAACAAGCAATAGTTGAGTGGTTGGCTAAAGAATACCTATGTAAATTCAAAAGAATCTTAACTAGCTAATAAAGGATATGATGGTTGAAATTAATGAGACATATGCACTATTGTTACTCAAATGCATTGCTATATGGTAAGAAAGCAATGGAAATGTTGACAAGATCTATTGAAGACATTACAACAAACTTAGATCCCTTGAGTTAGAGTTGAAAATAAAAAACCCAAACAATCTTTTCTAGTGAAAGACAAATGATTTAGAAATTGGTCTTAAACTGCACAAGTTTTACATTGGTTTTAAAGCTGGATGTAGCTCAATAGTAGGGCTTGATGGCTTCTTTCTAAAATCATTTCTTATAGGTGCCTTATTAAGTGCAATTGGTAAGGATGTGAACAACTAAATGCATCCTATTGCTTGGGAAATTGTGATAAAGGAAAACACAACAAATTGGTATTGATTCATGAAGCTACTTATGGATGATCTTGGCTTCTCAATTGGTCTAAAATGGAGAATCATGCATGAATAGAAAAGGGTATGCTTATTAGAATTAATGACATTGAATTAATAGTTTACTTCTTGGAGATAATTATAGTTTATCTACAATCCTGTAATCACATTGACCCAATGGTTTGCTAGTGCAAGGTATCCTTGACATTGTAAAGGAATTGCTGCCACATGTTGAACATAAAAATGCCAAACATGTATATGTAAACTGAGACAAAGAATCTAAGGGCCATTCATTGAAAAAATGCCTTTGGAGAGCTATTTGAAGCAAAAATGAAGCTAAGTTCAAAATAGCCATTAAAGAGATGAAGAAATTAAGCCTGGAAACATTTGATGATTTCACCAATGAAGATGTCACATAGTTTGTAAAAGCATACATCAATACTTAGCCTAAATGGGACATTGTGGATAATAACATATCTAAATGCTTGAATTGGTACATTGTTGAGTCAAGGGCAAAGAGTATCATCAATATGTTAAAGGACAAAAGAGTTACTTTGATGGAAATAATTGGGTAGAAGAAAAAAAAAAATAAAGACAATGTTGATGTAATCTATCCTTAGATTACAAAAAATTTTAAGCAAATTAAACTTGAATCCAAAATATGTTTTTTTATGGTCAAATGAGAGTATGAAGTTTGAAGTATCTTGTAATGATGACAAACATATTATAAATGTTGATTCCAAATTGTGCACATGTAGAGCTTGGGATTTAATAGGGATTCTTTGTAAACATGTTATGTCATGTATTAGTCATTTAAGGTGAAACTTAAATTATTATGTTGATGCCTATTATAAACAAACAACATATATGATAGTGTATAACAAGTCCATTAAACCTTTAAATGGATGCAATATATGGCCTATAGTTGAGAATTGCATAATGTTGCCACCTCTATTTAAAACCATGCCTAATAGACCAAAAAAGGTAGGGAAAGGGATAGAGATGAATCTCCTAAGAGGCATGCACATATATCAAGGGAAGGGATTAAGATGTGATGCCAAAAATGCAAACAATTTGGATATATTAGGAGGGGTTGTCTATGAATTGATACTCCAACACCAAATATGATAATAGTAAGTCATTTTGAAAATGATACATTTATTATTGATTTATATTTGACTAGAATCTCATATTTAAGGGAGGCCAATAAAGCAAGGACTTCAAATCAACAATCACATGCAAGCCAAGCATAACCATTGCAAGGAGAGCCAACTCAAGCCAGAAATTTTAATAGATAAAACTTTGTGTTCATTATTTTCAACAATTTATTGACATTACATTTATGACTATGTTAGGTGATATAGCACAAGAAAAGAGGGAGATCAAAGAAGAAAGTCACAACAAATCAACATGCCAAAGTTATAGGTCCACAGATTATTAAGGGACATCTAGGGCCATGAAGTTCAAGTTAAGTGAGTTTTACTTATCATTTAGAAAGATTATCAATTACAATTATTAAGGTGCATCAATAGTTGAATGACATTGATGTTGCAGGGCAAAAAGTAGTTAGACCAAGTTTAGGACCATATGCAGTAGGGAGAAGGTAGACCAATCATCAAGAGCTAGATCTACCATCTATTAGTAATGAAAAGAAGGTTGTAATAGAGAACAAATATATGACAATTGGATTTATTTATTTTCTTTTTCAATAAAGACTGGAAATGTATACTTGAGTGAACAAATACTTCTTTCATTTTACAGAAGACTTTCAGTTATTTGCAGACATTTATTTTTTTGTCCCTACTCAAATTAAGGATGTGGCTCCTCAAGTTTTTAGACAATTAAATGTAATTGCTAACAATCACAATAGTGGACTCAACCATCTCACACTTGCAAATGAATTGTGTAGTTGATATTGGAATAAGGTTTTGTCATATTTTTTTCAACTTATTGCTTTTGGTTTAAATGGTTTTTTTATCAAGGCTCAGAACATTGATGGTCAATTTTTTGGCAAGCATTATGTTGTCTAGATTGTTATACATAGTATTTTTGGCAATGTGAATTGCTATTTAAAATCTTTCCTTAAATATTTGAATTGGCCAGATTGAGTTCCAATTACAAACTCTTAATATTTTAAGTTTTAACTTACATTTGAATGTAATTCAAATTACAAACTTTTAATTCCATTGATTATATTTATATTCCTTAATTCTAACAATTTTCCAAACATGCATAACCAAAAGTATAAACCCATTTACAAATCAATTATTCAAGTCATGTCCAAAAACATTAATTTGCCTTCCCAAGTGTTTGATGAGTAGTAACAAACATGTTTAAGAACAGGAAGAAAAACGATACAACTGCTTCCCCCCAATCACCTTAAAGGTGTATCTTTAAACAACATTGTGTTCACTCTTTTCAGTTCAGGATAATTAACTTTCAATTGAGCTAATTTCTCTCTCATCAATTGGTTTTTAGTTTTCTTCGAATCATTATCTTTTTTCAACAACTGAACCCAATTCACATGGAGATTAATGTGTTTATTAACACTCCTAACTCTAACCTTTAACTCTTTGTTTCTACTCATTAGTGACTTAATCACCCCCCAATAAACTTTATCGAGTTCTGGATTAAACCATCTGAAGAATTTGTAATCATCTTGCTTTCAATAGCAGCATCTCAAAAATCTTCATCTAGGGTTATTTTAGCCCCATGAGGTATACATTTGAGCTGCCACTCCATGATTGCAATGAATGTGAACTAATCTTGTACTTGTACAAGATGACATCCCACTTGTAAATTCGATACTTCTACTTTCATCCATCTTTGCAATCTTCACATAATCAATGTTTCAAATTTTAAAGGTGTGTCTATCTCTAAATGTCTCTCTCTCATACATACTCTTTCTCTCTCTCTCTCTCCCCTAGAGCTATTGGTTTCCCTTTTAAGTAGCACTTCTACCTACTGATTGCAACTCAATAGCACCAAAAACATGAATTAGGAATAAACCCATCAGCTCAAGCTCACCACCAACAACGTTCAAGTAAATAGATATTTTGAGAAAGAACAACATATATTGAATCTAATTTATTCAACTGTTAACATTTAAGAACAATTAGAAAATTGCAAAAAAGTTCACAGCTGCTAAAGGTTTGACCACATCACATTATCTGCTGTTGTGCTCATTCAACTATGATAACAAAGCATGTGGAGCGAGGCTGTATGGAAGCAATGCCCTTTTACTTTAAATTGCTTTAAACATTATATTGTGAATACGTTTATAACCTTGTCTTTTTCTTTCCATTTTTGGTTTTTTGTTTTTTTTTTAAGTTGATGATGCATTAGGGTTCCTTGCATCTTTTTCACCACACAAGCCAATTTAATTGGCTAGAATGACCAAGATTTGATGCCATTCATTATGGATCTTATGTTCTTTTGGGTAATAAATATAACTAATGTTAGAAGGATAATTGTCAAATGGTGAATTAACCTAAGGTAGAAACATAGATATAGATTGATTGTCCAATGGTAAGTTGAACCTCAACTCCTAGAGGATTTTTTAGGTCCACACTTTATTATCACATGTGTTTTAGGAAAGTTTAATTAAAAGGATTACTCATAGAGAATTGGAAGATTCAATCTTACTTTGTTACCAATTCAAAGTAAATTCCAAACTAAGCATTCTTGGCTTCTTCAGATGTTTTGGCTACTTTGGTCATGTTCTCAATGTCAAAGTGCAATGCTAATCTTTTCACTAGACGATCAAGCATTTGCTCGAGAAAGAAATATATTAGAAAACAGAAGAAATGACAGGCAATTAGTAGGCGGGCTAATAATGGAGGCTAACAAAGAGGATGACTTTATTGAGGAAGTCCATTTTTTACATGCATAATCAACAAAACAAAATAAAGAACTACAAGTGAATTAAATAACTAAGCTTATATAGAGAGGTTTAAGGGAATAGCAAGGGTTTGATGGCAACTAAAGCTTTAAATCTTGTGGAGAAAGGACATTTTTTTTTATTTTCTTTTATTTTTTTTTTTTTTTTTATGGATAGGGTGAGATAAATTGTGGAGAAAGGAAAGGAAAAAAGTAATGGTTCTTATAGTACTAAAATTTACTTTATCTCATTCTATTCTCTCAAATTCCATGCATATGCTATGTTTTTGCCCCTTTATCTCACAACTTTGGTCTAACCATCACTAGTCCTTGATTGTAAGATGAATAGAATACAAATAGAAATTACAGATCCTCCACATGGGAAGTCTAAGCATGCTAAATGGAAAATAGTGAAACATCCAAATTAGTTTGGTTTTGACAGGATTATCTCCATGGCATCATGTACTTTTATTATGAAACAAGCTTAACTTCACATGAATATGATTTAAAATTCATCAAACATGTCTACAATCACATTCACAACTACTTAAAGTTGATCTCACAATTAATAACAATTTCATCTTTATATAACTAAAATTCACAGATACTACTCAGCAGATGATATATTAAGTTATATGTTTCTAATGGAAGATATAATATAGAAAAAAACCTGGAACCTATAAAGCTTGAGTCTAGGTAATTCTTACAATTTTAGTCCTCTTCTAAGCACCAAGATGACAAGATACATCAAACACTGCAAGCATAGACTAGCTCAACATTATAGGAATCTCATTTGCATTAGTTGCCTTATATAATAAGGAAACAAGAAATTTTGAAGGAATAATATATGGCAACAACTATCTTGAACTTTCCATGAATTCAAAACACAACAAATATATGTCAATTACTAAGAAACTTATGGCATAAATATGAGATATTTTTGAAAAGGATGCAGAATTAGATAGCCTTTAACAATAAAGAGTATACAGCCAAAATAGCTATTCACTAAGTCAGCCCAAAGATTGGTTTATGCTTGTTCAATTTGTACTAACCAAGTTGTAAGACACATGATGTGAGATCTAGCAAGTCTATAATCCTATCCTAATGTGAAATCTTAATGCATACAACTCCTTCTGAACAAGTCATCCCTATATCAACATTTTTTAAGAATTTTTTTATCTCAAACACAACTAGGATCTTTATGCTTTGAATGTAGATCCCATCTACAACATGATGTTTAAAGTTAGAAAATAGACAAAATATATAAATTATTACAATGAAAGTTTTAAGTCTTTCAAGCAATGGAACACAAAGACAAATGCTAGAAACAATCACCTTTGCATATCCTTGCCAAACAATTTCACCATCACTAACAATAAGTCCTGTCACATGTGAGTCAACTAAATAGATGCTAGAATTATGGTCAATCATCTCAAGTAATGCTTCACCAATCAATGCACATAACCTTATAAATCTATTGCATTATAAGGATATACTATTGTGCAAGACAAATAGCAACAACATAAAAATTATTTTAAAGAACAAAGAAAGCCTAAAGAGTTATCTTTAAATGTTTGAGTCTTTGGCATAATTCACAAGTATAAGTGGATTACATATTGCTTTTCTAAATGAAACCATTAAGGAAACAAAAACTCACTTGAAATATGATTACCCACATGATAAATTAGAAATTGAATGGAATAAGTAACTCACCTATCATGTGATGTAGAAAAAACACCTAATCCATGTATCATTACTAAGCCTTAAATTGTTTCCATTAAAAATCCTAAAGTGTATCAATAATGTATTCTATTGGACTAGAATAGGCATATTATAGAACCAACAATCTAGACTCTTAAGCAAAACCATGTCTACAATTTTGTCACTTTGGACTAGAATAGAAGTGATGAAAAAATTAATCTTTAATGTAACAAGAGAGTGACACATAAGAGGAAAAAGCTTGAGGACCAAACCTATATGTCCCACAAAAGTGTATAAGCATTTCCTTCTGCACTAATGTTTCAAAGTTGTGTCACTCAAACCTAGATAATGATGAAAATGTGTCAATTAAGGTTTGTATGTAGTAACTACTAGAACACATATTTGAATCCAAAATATTCCTTGATTAAGGGTTGCTCCTGAAAATGCTGAATGTGCATATGTCAAGTAATCAATTGTGCTCATACATGGTGGGACAAAGGCCAAGTTGTTAAACTCAAAACACGTAAAGTGGGATGGAGGAAGAAAATAGGAAAAGATAAGTGGACCACTTGTGCATGTTAAAACTTAAGAAAAAAAAAGTGAGGAGAAATTTATGCTTGTAACAAGCTCACTAGATGACAACATTACAACTCTACTTGGATTGTTGATTTATGAGCCTCCTAGGAATCAATAGCTTGGCTCTTCTACCATTGTCTTAAAGTACTACAATGCCCATGATGAAAAATTGGATGCAGTAGATAGTTCAACTTTTATATAAGTTGGGTCTATTGATTGATTTATGAGAAGATAATAGTGGAATTCCATGATCATAGATAGAAAGTATCTTAGTTAACATATGAAAAACTCAATTCTATCTGCAACATTAATGTTTTCAATGGAAGCATGGCTAACAAATAGTGGCTTGCTTTTATGTTCCTACAAATTATAGCAACCATGGTGTTGTAGCTAAACTTGCTAGCATGTATTCTAACCCCTTGAAAGCCATCTTTCCCTCCAAAAGTTAGTTGTTAGTTGTGCAGTCAATGGACTCTTGAGGAAAAGGCTTTTTAATAGCCTAAGTGACTTGTTTAAGTTTTAATTTCAAACTTAAATTCGGAATCTTTTGAATCATGTACAAGCTTAAGTAATCAAGTGTCACATAATCTAATGTAAGCACATGTAACATTTGAATTTGTATTATGAAATTCAAATTTATGTACTAAGACCCTTATATATGGTTAATCTAATGAGAATGAAGTTAATTAGCTCCCATATTCTTACCTTAATCTCTTTCCCTTCCTTAATTCTTCAGCATTACTTCTATTCTAAATTATTGAAAGAGCAACAAGCTAAGATTCTCAGCAACCTACATTCTAGTATCAAAGCAGGTGCACCCAAAAGACCTACAACTTGTGAAGGAAGAAGAGAGAATAAAGCATACCAGCAAATATCTTGTAAGGATCAAAAAAATAACCATGAGAGTACCACTATTGAACCAAAAAAAGAACTTAAAATTTGACTACTTCCGCTAGTGTTTTCTCCTCTTTCACCTCAGAAATTCATTGGAGAGAACTTTTCTTAATGGACAGTGACTATAAAGGCATACCTTAGAGCCTTGATTTAAGATAAGTCACAAAAATAGGTACACAACCACCTCCATTACCAACCAACCCTTCTTTGGCTTGGACTAACCTACATAGTGAGTACGTTGCAAAGTAATACAAGGTACTAACTTGCATTCACTATGCAATATTTAAAATTGTATTTAATAGGACAATGGCACGTGAGACAACCAAGCAAGCCTAGGACAAATTGACAGAAGAGTTTTTTCAACATTGAAAAGACCAATAATATGCAATCCTTAACCTTCAAAGAGAGTTTGAACTTTTGAGGATGAAGGAAATAAAACCATCAAGGAACACAATGATAGGCTACTTAAGGTGGTTAATCAAGTTAGGATTTTAGGAGAAAGACTTTCTAGATAAGAGCATGTTTAGAAAGTCATTATCTATGTTCTAGAGAGATATAAAGTAAAAATCTCTTCTTTGGAAGACTCTAAACACCTCACCACCATTAGACTACTTGAGGTCATCAATGCCTTTCAGCTTAAGAACAAAGGGGGCTCTTGAGACAAGAAATGAAAGCAAAAGAAGTTTTTGCAGAGAGAGCACTAACAATGTCTTCAACAAAGAGAAAATAGCAAGGAAGGCAAACAAAAAGGTTGAGAAAAAATATCAAGCCTAAAGGCAAAAAGCTATACTCATGTGATTATTTCAAAAAGACTAATCATTGGTCTGAAAGTTGTTAGAAAATACCTAATTTGGTTTGCCAAGTATGCAACAATATGAGACATTTAGAGAGAATATTCTGACATAGAGGCAAGCAATAGCAATATCAATCCTCTCAAAAAACAATAGTAGGCTCAAATAGCTAATAAGGAGCAAACACTAAAGGAGCAACTATTTGTTGCTGCTTTTAGTTCTAGCAACAAGAAGGATACCACTTGGCTTGTTGACAATGGTTGTATTAACTACATATCTCCACACATGCAAAATTTCTAGGACATTGACAGGTTCTTCCATCTAAAATTAAGATTGGAAATGGACAACTAAATTAATCTCAAGGAAGAGGTAAAGTAATTATTCATATAGACTTAAGTACTAAACTTATACAAGATGTACTTTATGTACCTGTTGTGAGCCATAACCCTACTTAATGTAGGACAACTACTAGAAAAGCATTATTATATGTTGTTTAAAGATAATTGCTATGTTATTATTGATGCAAGGGGTCATTAATTGGTCAAGGTTTCTCTAAAGGGTATAGCCTTTCATTTAGATGCATAAAAGTTTCATAATGTTGTACTAGTAGCATCAGTTGATGAATTAGTGTTTTGATGCAAGAAAAAATTGGGCACTATCACTATTCTAGCATCTAAAAGATGTAGTAGAGAAAGAAGTTGGTTCATGACATGCTAAAGGTTGCAGACTCCAAAACTATTTGTGAGACATGCCAACTTGGAAAACAATATAGACTATCATTCTCAATAGGTGCATCTTTTAGTGCAAAGAGCAAGTTTCAACTCTTTCATAGTGACCATTGTGGTCTTATGAGATTTGAGTTCTTAAAAAGAAGCATATACTATATTAATTTTGTTGATGATTTGCCCATGTCTACTTGGATTTTCTTCCTTAAATAGAAGATTGAAGTGTTAGCTATTTTTCAAATGTATAAGGTTTGAGTTGAGAAGCAATCAAGCCTTCCATCAAAGCCATCAAGATTGAAAATGGCTTAGAATATACATCTAAGCCATTCAATCAAATTTGCAGCATAGCAAGCATCCAACAATATCTTACTATGCCTTACTTACCTTGGAAAAATGGGGTCAATAAGAGGAAAAATACATCATTTATAAAGATGACCAATTGTCATCTAATAGAGAAAAGCCTACCCAATCAATTTTGGTGTAAGGCAACTACAACCTCAATTTACTTATTAAATAGGTTTCCTACTAAAGCTCTCACTAACTCAACACTATATAAGTCTTAGTTTGGCATCCAACAATTCTTAGCACATCTTAGAGTGTTTGGAGGTCTATGCTACAAATATATGCCTCAAAGAAAAAATGTTAAGTTGCTTCACAAAGCCTTTATATCAATATTTGTTGGTTATATAAATGCACTTAATATGTACAAGGTATATGATCCTATCGTAGCAAGTATTTCTGTTAGTAGAGATCTAAAGTTTGATGAAACTAAGAGATAGGACTAGGAAAGTTCTTCTATCAATAATGATCTTGATCAAACATCAATCTCATAGCCTCTCTTAGTGGAGGAATCAAATTTTTTAAAGGAAAAAGATGTTGATGATCATCCTAGTAGGGGCACTAGATCACTTATTGAGGCATATGGAAGATGTAATAAGGCACATTTAGAATCAATTGACTATAAAGGAGTTGCAAATATATTAGGATAGAGAGCTATTGAAAAACAATACTTATTAAGGAGGTTCATGCAATTGAAAAAAAAAAAAAAGAAATAATACTTGGATTCTTGGGTTAAGGCCAAAGAACAAAAAGGCTATAGGAGTCAAATGGATTTATAGAACCATATGAAATGTAGATGGTACCTTACATAAGCTTGAGGCCAAGCTGGTTGGTGCCTTTGCTCCTATGGTTAGATTAATTATTATAAAACTCTTCTTGGCTGTGGCAACTCACAAACAATTGTAGCTGTAACAAATGGAGGTTAAGACTGCCTTCTTAAATGGTATTTTGTATTAGGAAATCTTCAGTGAATAGCCACCTAGCTTCATAAAGTTTAGAGAGGAAAACAAAGTCTATCTTCTCAAAAAAGCCCTCTCTATGCATAAATAAGCACCAAGATCATGATATAGTAGGATGCACACTTACATACTTAAGCTTGACTTCACCAAGAGTATGACAGAAGCAACTCTTTAAGTCAAAGTTGAAACATCACATATTCTTTACATCTTCTTACATGTTAATCATCTTATGATCATTGGAGATGCTTGCAAGCTCATCCATCAGTTTAAAGGTCAGATGAAGAAAAAATTTGAGATGATAGACTTAGGAAGCATGAACTACTTCCTAGATTTGGAAACATATCAGTTTAAATAGGTATTTTTGTCTTTTAGGTATACAAAGTGTGCAAAGCATGTTTTGCCAAAATTTCAAATTCAAGCTTGCAAGGAAGTTGCTACCCCATTGGCTCTTGGTGTCAAGTTGCAACAAGATGATGGGTTAGCAATGATTGATTCAATCAAATTCAAAGGCATCATTAGCTACTTACTATACCTCTCAATCTCTAGACTAGACATTACATTCTATATGAATATTTTGTCTAGGTTTATGCATAGTCTAAGTGAATTATATCTCAAAGAAGTAAAAAGGGTATTAAGGTATATTAAAGGCATAATAAGTTTTGGAATCATGTTTAAAAAAATCAATAGAAATCAAATTGAAAGGCAACACAAGCATTGATTAGGTAGGCTCAATGGAGGATATAAGGAGCACATCTGGATTTGTTTTCACTCTTGGATTAGGTGTGTTCTATTAGAGCTTAAAAGGAAGCAATCAATAGTGGCTAAATCCATGGTTGAGGTAGAGTATATAGCTATTGCATTAGTCTTGATCTAGGAACTTTAGATGACATTTACTTGTAAACACAATAGAGATAAAGGTATTGGGATTGGAGATTATAAAAGAACTCTATCATCTCATTCTAATTTTTCATCTATTTGAGCTTCTTGTTAAGATGGATCAGTTAATAATTTTTTTCTACAAGATGGTTTCTTTTGCAAAATAACAAGTTATGCATTCCTAATTGCTCCTTAAGGGAATGGAGGAGGACTTATTGGTCACTTTGGGAGTAACAAAACTTTGATTTTGGTGCAAGAAAATTTCTTTTGGCCAAAACTCAATCAAGATGTCATGAGAATAGTGGAGTGTGATGTGTAGTATGCCATAAAGCAAAAAGCCATGTCTAGAATATGGGTTTCTACACACCACTTCCAATTCCTAATTCCCCTCAGGAAGATGTTAGTATGAATTTTGTGGTTGGTTTACCTCACACACATCTTTGTCGTGGATGACAAATTTTCTAAAATGGCTCATTTTGTTCCTTGTGCTAAAACTTCTAATGCTTCATAAGTTGCTGATCTTTATTTTAAAGAGATTGTAAAGCTTCATGGAATTCCAAGGTAAATCACTTTAGATCATGATTTGTGATTTATAAGTCATTTTTGAGGACCCTCTAGTGGAAATTGGGTACTAAAATACAATTTAGCACTGGTTGTCATCCTTAAGTTGATAGTCAAATAGAGGTTGTCAATATAACCTTGGGAAATTTTTTAAGGAGTGTGGTAAAAAAATATATATATTAGAGAATGGGATTTGCTTTTGCCTTACACTAAATTTGCTAATAATAGGTCCTTTAGCTAGACTACTAGATGAAATCCATTTGAAGTTGTGTATGGCTCTAACCATAGTAACCCTCTGGATCTCTTTCCTCTTCCATCAAAACATCAATTTAATGGTGATGTTAAGAATTAGATGAAATTCATAAAAAAAAAAAAGTGCATGAGTAAGTTAGGGAGAGGATAACAAAGTAGAATGAGGAGTACCAAACTCAAGTGAACAAGCACAAAAGGTTTGCTAAGTTTGAAGAAGGAGATTTAATGTGGATTCATCCCAAAAAAGGGTGTTTCCCACTAGGAAAATTTGCCAAGTTGAAACCTAATGCTGATGGCCCATTCAAAGTACTAAAGCATATTGGAGATAATGCATACAAGATTGAGTTGCCAATTAAATATGAAGTTTTTGACATTTTCAATGTTACTAATCTTATTCAATTTCATGGAGATTATGAAGACACAAGGGGCAAGTCCTTTTCAACTGAGAGAGCATGATGCATAAGGATCTCTTAAGAATAACAATGAATTAATTCAAGACCTAGGCCAAGCATAAAAATTGCTTATTATGCTATTAGAAGAACATATTACATGTCAAACTTGTTCCAACTACTAAACATTCAACCCAAGCCTAATGACAGTCATCAGTAGCCATTCAAAAGCTCTAAATGTCTAGATTTAGATGAATTTAGAAAATCAATAGTCAAGTTCCTTTATTAGTGCCAAGGTAGTTAAAGGTCAAAATATTAAAAAAATTTTTCTATGCTTGAAGGGATGTTCCAAAGCTTTTATTTATAGTATTCTCTTGTCATTAAAAAGACAAACTTTTGGTGAATAATTAAACTTTGACCCTAAGGAATTTAAAAAGTTTTCTTCTATGTTTTGTATTTTTATGGTGGATTCCTTTGTGTGGTGATTTAACCCTAGCAATTATGTATCACCCAAGTGGATCCCTTAAGAGTGGTGAGTGCTATTGACTCTATATATCTAAGATGGTGGACTTTCTCCTATATCCTTGAAGTGAAGGTTATTGTCCTTTTCTCATGTCACCAAGGATGATAAAAAAACAACATAAAAAGCAAAAGAAAAATAGTTGTTATGATCACAAAGATCAATTTGGTAGAATATGGCATTGCTTAGTATTGATTCAAGGCTACTTAACATGTTTGCAATATCAAAAGCCTCTTCAAAAGATTGTGTACAAATGGAATTCTATTGTAGTTCTTGTTAAGAGAATTAGATAAGTAGAATTACAAGATGTTGTGTTTTGGATGTAAGCAATAAATGATGAAATAGATTTCATTATAGGTAATAAGACCTAAAAACTGGTAGACCTCCCACTTGGTTCAAAGCTAATTGGATGTAAATGGAATTTCAAAAAGAAAATGAAGGTTGATGGAACTATTGACAAACTTAAAGAGAGACTAGTTGCAAAAGGCTTTGTACAAAACAAGGTGTCAATTATTTTGATACCTATTCACTGATAGCTAGAATTGCTATAACTAGTATACTTACTACACTTGCCTTTATTCATAGCCTATTAATTTGTCAAATGGATGTGAAAACAACATTCCTAAATGGTTAATTAGAAGAAGTGTATAAAGCAACTTGAGGAATTTTTTGGACTTGGTCAAGAAAAAAAGAAGTGTAAATTGGTCAAGTTCTTGTTTGGACTAAAATAAGCATCTAGGCAATGACACCAAAAATTTGATTACATGGTACTTGCCAATGGGTGATGCAAATGTCATTCCTAGAATTAAAATCTTGCAAGATAAAAAGAACATAATGCTTTATCAATCACATCACATTGAAAAATTTTTTAATAAATTTAATCACTTAGATTGTATTGTAGTTTCTATTTCATTTGATCCCAACATGAATTTTACCAAGAATGTTAAAGGTGCAGTATTAAAATTGGAATATGCCAAGGTGATTAGATGTTTATTGTACACAATGACATGTACAAGGCCAAACATAGCCTATGCATTTGGCAAAATGAGCAAGTACAAAAGTAATCAAAATGACAAGCATTGGCATGAAGTAAACAAAATACTAAAGTACCTAAAGAAAATAAAAAATTATGCCATAAGTTAAATTGGTTACCCTTTTTCTTGTAAAAGGATACTCAAATGCTAGTTAGATCATTAATAAAGTGAATTATATTTCTATTAGTGTATGGATCTTTATGCTCAGTGGATATACAATTTCTTAGGGTTCCAAGAAACAAAATAGCATAAAAGATTCCACTATGGCTACAAAATTGTAGCATTACCTTTAACAAGTAAAGAAGTAGAGCTTTATGAGATTCCTTTATGGTAAAAGCCCATAGCACCCACTTATATACATTGTGAATGTGTCATAACTCTACTCAAAGTGTATAGTCAAGTATATAATGATAACTCTAGAAACATTGGACTTAGATACAACTATGTGAGAGACTTGATTACTTAAGCTTATACATAATTCAAAAGATTTTAAATTTAAATATAAAATTACAGCTTAAACAAGTCACTTAGACTACTGTGAAGCTTCTTCCTCATGTCTCCCTTAACTATAATAACTAATAGCTAGCTTTTGAAGGGAAAGATAGCTCTCAAGGGTCTGGAACACTTGCTAGCTAGTATAGCTACAACACCATGGTTGCTATGATTTATAAGAACATCACTCCTCCTTGGTGCTGTAGCTTTGCACGCCTATGCCTTTTCTTAACTCTTTAAATTTGATTTTCTGTAGTCCCTTTGCAGGTAAGTCTACAACTCCTTCTGGGATGTGCACAAATTAATTCCACCCCTTTGTTTTTTTTAACCCCTTGATAAAATGAAGTTTTATTTTAAATAATTTGATTGTGCCATGAATCACTAGATTTTTTTAAAGAAGGCAATGGTGAATTGGTTGTCACAATATATGCAGTAGCCTTAATTTGTTCTAGCTTCAAATTTATCAGGATCTTTTTGATCCAAAGTGCCTAGATCAAGACTAATGCAATACCTATATACTTTGCCTCAGCTATGAATTAAGCCACTATTGATTGCTTCCTTAAGCTCCAATAGAACACACCTAATCTAAGAGTGAGAACAAATCCAGATGTGCTCCTTATATCCTCCATTGAGCCTACCCAATCAATGCCTATGTTGCCTTTCAGTTTGATCTTTGTTGAATTTTTTAAACATGATTCCAAAACTTATTGTGCCTTTAATATACCTTAACACCCTTTTTACTTCTTTAAGATATAATTCACTTAGACTATGCATAAACCTAGACAAAATATTCACATTGAACTTAATGTCTAGTCTAGAGGTTAAGAAGTATAGTAAGTAGCCAGTGATGCTTTTGAATTTGTTTGCATCAATCTTTGGTGACCCATCATCTTGTTGCAACTTGACACCAAGAGCCAATGGGGTAGCAACTTCCTTGCAAGCTTGAATTTGAAAGTTTTGCTAAACATGTTTTGCATACTTTGCCTAACTAATAAAAATATGTTGTTTAAACTAATAGGTTTCCAGATCTAGGAAGTAGTTCATGCTTCCTAAGTCTATTGTCTCAAATGTTTTCTTCATCTTAGCTTTAAACTGATGGATGAGCTTGGAAGCATCTCCAATGATCATAAGATCATCAACATATAAGAAGATGTAAAGAATATGTGATGCTTCAGCTTTGACTTAAAGAGTTACTTTTGTCATACTCCTAATGAAGCCAAGCTTAAATAGGTAAGTATGCATCCTACTATACCATGATCTTGGTGCTTGCTTATGCAAAGAGAGGGCTTTCTTCAAGTGGTATCCTTCTTGTTGCTAGAACTAAAAGCAGCAACAAATAGTTGCTTCTCTAGTGTTTTCTCCTTATTAGCTATTTGGGCCTACTATTGTTTTTGAGAGGATTGCTATTGCTATTGCTTGCCTCTATGCCAGCATATTCTCTCTAAATGTCCCTTGTTGCATACTTGGCAAACCAAATGTCTTTTCTAACAACTTTTAGACCAGTGATTCCTCTTTTTGAAATAATCACATGGGGAGTGTAGCTTTTTGCCTTTAGGCTTGATATTTTTCTCAGCCTGTTGTCTTACTTTCCTTGTTGTTTTCTCCTTTGTTGAAGACATTGTTGGTGCTTCTTTGCAAAAACTCCTCCTGCTTTCTTTTCTTCTTACATGAGCCCCTCTTTGTTCTTCAGCTTAAAGAGCATTGATGAGCTCAAGTAGTCTAATGGTGGTGAGGTGTTTAGAGTCTTCCAAAGAAGAGATTACTTTAAATATCTCTAGAACATAGATGAGGACCTTCTAAACAATGCTTTTATCTAGAAAGTGTTCTCCTAAAATCCCTTAATTTGATTAACCACCTTCTGTAGCCTATCATTGTATTCCATGATGGTTTCTTTTTCCTTCATCCTCAAAAGTTCAAACTCTCTTTTAAGGTTAAGGATTACATATTTTTAGTCTTTTCACTGTCAAAAAAACTCTTCCTTCAATTTTTCCCATCCTTGCTTGGTTGTCTCACATGCCATTATCCTATTAAAGATAATTTTAGATATTGCACAATGAATGCAAGTTAGTGCCTTGTATTGCTTTGCAACTTACTCACTTGTAGGTTAATCTAAGCCAAAGAAGGGTTCGTTAGTAATAAAGGTGGTTGTGTACTTGTTTTGGTAACTTATCATCAATCAACGATCTAAGGTATGCTTTTATAATCACTGTCCATTGAAAATAGTTCTCTCCAATGAATTTATGAGGTGAAAGAGGAGAAAAACTAGAGGAAGTCATCAGATTTTAACTTCATTTTCTGGTTCAATAGTAGTACTCTCATGGTTTTTTTTTTTTATCCTCACAAGATATTTGCTAGTATGCTCTCTTTTCTTTTCTTCCTTGATAAGTTGTAGGTCTTTCAAGTGCACCTGCTTTGATACTAGAATGTAGGTTGCTAAGAATCTTAGCTTGTTGCTCTTTCAATAACTTGGAACAGAAGCAATACTAAAGGATTAAGGAAGGGAGTGAGATTGAGGCAAGGATATGGGAGCTAATTAACTTCATTCTCATTAGATTAACCATATATAATAGTCTTAGCACATAAATTTAAATTTCATAATTCATATTCAAATATTACATATGCTTACATTAGCTTATGTGACGCTTAATTACTTAAGCTTGTAGATTATTCAAAAGATTCCAAATTAAATACAAAATTACAACTTAAACAAGTCACTTCAGCTACTAAAAAGCTTTTTCTTCAAGCCTCCTTTAACTACACAACTAATAACTAGCTTTTGGAGGGAAAGATGATTTTCAAGGGGCTAGAATACATGCTAGCAAGTTTACCTACAACACCTTGGTTGCTATAATTTATAAGAACATCAAAGCAAGCCACTATTTGGTATCCATGTTTCCATTGAATACATTAATGTTGAAGATAGACTTGAGTTTTTCACATGTTAACTAAGATACTTTCTATTTGTGATCATGGAATTCCACTATTATCTTCCCATAACATCAATCAATAGACCCAAATTGTATAAAAGTTGAACTATCTATTGCATCCAATTTTTTGTTGTTGGTTGTATGCATTGTAGTACTTTAAGACAATGGAAGAAGGGCCAAGCTATTGGTTCCTAAGAGTCTCATAAATCAACAATCCAAGTAGAGTTGTAATGTTGTCATCTAGTGAGCTTGTTGCAAGCATAAGTTTTTCCTCACTTCTTTGTTCTTAAGTTTTAACATGCACAAGTGGTCTACTTATCTTTTCCTATTTTCTTTCCCATTCCTATTTAGGTGCTCAAGTTTAACAACTTGTACTTTGTCCCACCATGTATGGGCACAATTGATGCTTGATATATGTGCATTTAGCATTTTTAAGAACAACCCTTAATCAAGGAATATTTGGATCCAAATATGTGTTCTAATAGTTACTACATACAAACCTTGATTGACTTATGTTCATCACAATCTAGGTTTGAGTACACAACTTTGAAATGTTAGTATGGAAGGAAATGCTTATACACTTTTTATGGAACATATAAGTTTGTTCCTTAAGCTTTTTCCTCCTATGTGCCATTCTCTTGCTACATTAAAGATTAATTTTTCTCATCACTTCTATTCTAGTCCAAAGTGACAAAATTGTAGACATGGTTTTGTTTAAGTGTCTAGATTGTTGGTTCCATGATATGCCTATTCTAGTCCAATATAATACATTACTGATATACTTTAGGATTTTTTACGGAAACAATTTAAGGCTTAGCTAAGTCAATTTCTACATCACATGATAGGTGAGTTACTTATTCCATTTAATTTCTAATTTATCATTAGGGTAATCATATTTCAAAAAAGTTTTTGTTTCCTTAATGGTTCCTTTTAGAAAAGCAATTTGTTATCCACTTGTACTTGTGAATTATCTAAATCAATTATGCCAAAGACTTCTCAAACATTTAAAATATAACTCTCTAGGCTTCTTTGTTCTTCAAAATAATTTCTGTGTTGTTACTATTTCCCTTGCACAATAGTATATCTTTATATTGCAATAGATCCATAAGGTTATTTGCACTAATTGGTGAAGTATTAATTGAGATGTTTGGCAATAATTCTAGCATCTATTTAGTTGACTCACATGTGATTGGACTTTTTGTTAGTGGTAGTGAGATTGTTTGGAAAAAGTATGCAAAGGTGATTATTTCTAGCATTTGTCTTTATGTTCCATTGCTCGAAAGGCTTAAAACTTTCATTGTAATAGAGTATTCATATAACTTGTCTATTTTCTAACTTTAAACATCATCTTGTAAATGGGATTTACATTCAAAGCATAGAGCATCCTTGTTGTGTTTGAGAAGAAAATTTCTTAGAAAATGGCAATATTGGGATGATTTGTTTAAATGGAGCTGCATGCAATAAGATTTCACATTAGGATAGGATTGTAGACTTGCTAGATCTCACATCATGCGTTTCCCAACTTGGTTAGTACAAATTGAGCAAGCATAAACCAATCTTTGGGCTAATTCAATGACTAGCAATTTTGGCTGTATACTCTTTATTGTTGAAGGCTATCTAATTCTACATCCTTTTCAAAATTTCTCTTATATAATGCCATAAGTCTCTTAGTTATTGACCTATTTGTTATGTTTTGAATTATGGAACGTTCAAGACAGTTGTTGCCATATATTCCTCCTTTAAAATATCTTGATGCCTTAATATATAAGGCAACTGATGTGAATGAGATTCATATAATGTTAAGCTAGTCTATGCTTGCAGTGTTTGATGTATCTTGTCATCTTGGTGCTAAGAAGAGGACTAAAATTGTAAGAATTACCTAGATAAAAGCTTTGTAGGTTCCAAGTTAATTCTATTTCATATCTTCCATTAGAAACATATAACTTAATGTATCAGCTAAGTAGTATCTATGAATTTTAGTTATACAAAGAAAAAATTGTTATTAATTATGAGATTAAGTAGTTGTGAATGTAATTGCTGACATGTTTGATGGATTTCAAATCATATTCACATGAAGTGTTGCTTGTTTCATAATAAAAGTACATGATGCCACAGTGATAATCCTATCAAATCCAAACTAGTTTGAATGTTTGACTATTTTCCACTTAGAATGTTTAGAGTTCCCATTTGGAGGATTCATAATTTCTATTTGTATTCTAATCATCTTACAATCAAGGACTAGTGATGGCTAGATCTAAGTTGTGAGATAAGGGGACAATAAGGTAACATGTGCATGGAATTTGAGAGAATAGAATGGGATAAGGTAAATTTTAGTATTATAAGAACCATTATTTCATTCACCATGGATTGCTAATATTGGGTAATTTTTTTTACAGTTTGAAAGTGGTTAAGTTGTTGTTGGAAAAATTGATGGTATGAAGCTCTTTATCCTTGGTGGGTTGGAATATGATGACAGTCAACAACTTCTTTTGGATTTTCATGTTATTTGAAGACTACACTATGAAGATCGATATATTTAAATCTCATGGGCTTTGCCATA
>JBAPLJ010000014.1:0-86564 GCA_037832345.1 Rhizophora mangle | reverse complement strand
AATGGTCTTAAACTAGCTTTTTTCTACATGTAAAAAGATGTGTAATTGATCTTAATTAGCTTTCCTTATGAATATTGAATGGTTTAATTCTTGAACAATGAGATCGCCTCTTCTTTTTTTGATGACAAGGCTTCTCCTTTCATTGTAAGTACTTGTTCACACAAAATGATCACATAAGTAACATTTGTGTCAATAGGAAATATTATATATTCCTTACAATAAGCTTGTTTGCACAACTTTGCTTCTCTAAACCATTAAATTCCCTTAAAAAAAGCTTTAATTGATCTCAATTTAGCTTTTTTTATTCATGTTGAAGGTTTAAAATCTTGAATAATGGGACATTCAACTAACAAGGTTCTTCTTTTGAAGTTGGGTAAAATACCTTGTAAATTAGACTAGGAGTCCAAAAAAGGAGGCAAAATCTTCTTCTTCTCATCTTTATTGGAATGTCTTGTAAATAAAGCTTTTATTTCTATAAGTTTTTTATTATCTTTCCATGATTTAGTTTTATTAACAGTTGATTTAGTTTTGTTGCTTGTTTGCTGTTAAAGATCTATTACTTGCTTCTTTGTTTGCTTGCATGAAAGGAATGGTATCAAAATCTTAAGGGTGTTAGGTGACTAATTTAAACTTGTAATTGAAACCTAAATTGCATTGCCATTATTTTCTCGTGTAGTTAGGGTTGGCATTTAGAACATTAGGTGCAAATTTATTCATGGTGATATCATGATTAGTGGATCACTAAAAACCATGATGACTTTTTTGTTGTAAGAGTAATAGTAGTTTAAGTAATAAAAATAAAGAAATTATTGTAAGTGAAAAATTTAGATAATAATTATTTACAAAATTGGACTTTGCATTCTTCCTCTCCTTCCTATGTCTATAAATAGGAGAGTTTCTTCTTAAAATTTGAATATATTATTAAAATTATTAAAGAAGCTTTACCCTTAGCTCAGGCTTATAATGACTTTTCTTATTATCATGAGCTTATTAGCTCTCATTAGCAAAAGTATAAATTTATCCATATTAGGATGGTTTATGTAGCTTTAAAACTAATTGTTAGATTGGGTTTAGATAACTCAACTACAATTTGTGTTTGGGATAAGAGACATAACCATTATCACAACTTTTTATTATGAGTAATTAAATCAAGTTTAAGTGAAGGACCTATATGATTCTCATGTTTTCCTAACTTTATACTATCATTATTAGATTCTAATTTAATGCATGCTTTGTGTCTAGATATTAAAACAAAAGGATTTGATATAATGTTTACCTTTAAAAATTTGGTTCTTATATAGAGAATCCATTATAAGGTTATGAACACCATAGTTCCTAGTATAAAAAAAATACCTTCTAAATATGCTAATAAAGGAACTACCACTTTGTTTCTAACTAATAGATCTAAAACATATGTTATGGTTCCTAGAACAATAACATGAGATCAAGTTAAATTACTTGAAAAGTAGACTTTATAAATTAAACAAGTTTATTATAAAATAGGGCAATGCCTAAGACAAATAGGAGTAGATCATTGTTTGCTTATTTACAAAATTTGTCATTATCTTTAGGGTATGGGTTATTAAAAGTGAGAATTTTTTATTTGCATTGTTAAAAAATGAAAAAAAAAAAACATTAGTGCAAATAAAAGTGAGAATTTTCTCTTTTAATTCTTTTAAGAACTAAAGAACTTATTATAGCATTCAACCTGACTTATCACTCCTAAATCCCTTCTTTTTTCTAGAGTGTAGTGTCCATATCCATCTTCATACCTTAGGTTTTTATTCCTACAAGATGATTACACAATCAAGATGGAAGAATGGACTGCCATCTTTACAATTCCTTTGACATGGTAAATATTCTCTCCTTTGCCAGTATAAAGCATCACCAAAAGCAGTACAATTTCCTACACTTTGGCCTTGTCTAAGTAGGAATCAAGCCCCTTTCCAGGGAAGGGTTGGATACTTCTGCTCTTGTTGCCCTTAGAGATTGTCATTTTCTAAACTTTGATGATTTACTCTTAGGTATTATAGAAACAACCTTTTTCTGGTCTAATTTATTTCAATTGTTTTTCAAATTTCACAATTTCTTTGTGTGAAAGGAATATTCTTGATGTTCTTACCTTGCAAATCAAGCTTCACAACAATCAATTTGCTGAAGGATCGATTCCAATAAGCCTAATGTATAGGATAATAGTGTTCAACACTAAAGCCCTCTACCACAGATCCTATGGAGAAACAATTATGTTGGAAATAGATATGCGCATAGCTAACCTCCAAACACCTAAGTATATCAAATGGCATAGCTTGACACTTGGAAACTTGAAAATGTTTTTGCCCTAAAGCCTCCTTTGGCAACAAATGTTACTAAGATTACTCAACATAGAGATGGCAGTGTCAGCATATCTTTTGTTGGACGCTCCACAAGTGCTAGATTTGAATCCAGTAAGGATGAAGATCTAGAAACCAAAATCTCAAATTATTTGCAATGCAACCCTTTTGTGAGATAGCCATCTAGCACTTATGCTCAAACCAGTAGTACAAGAGGTATGGATCTACATGGATAGGTCCCTTAAGCCACTTATGTGTCACTACAATAGGAATCTCGGAATCTCCTGGTGCCTCAACATCACATGTCCAGTTTCCTATTGAGCTTAAGATACATCCTGAGCTCCATGTTTTGGAAAAAGAAATTTCTGATTAAAAAAGAAATTTTAAGAGAAGAATTTTATGGCCAGCATAATGCTTAAAAAAGAAAATGGTTTTTCAAAAATTTTCAAAATGAGAAAAAACTAGAAGTCTAATAAGATTATAATGATTGGATAACCAAAAATAGAAAGCATGTTTTATTTATTGATTTGTTTGATGAGTACTATTTTCAATGGGGATATGAGTACTTGTGGTCATATTTCACAAAGGAAGATGAATTATCAGCTCAAATCCAATCACAACAATGCAAGTTAATGAATGGCTGAAAAATAGATTCAATTGATCCTCCATCATGTGAAATTCAATTCAAGTACAAAGGCCCTTCTGTTCTTATGTCACCATTCAAAAGTACATAGAGAGCATGAAAATTTTGAACAAAAGATATACAAATGCTTATTAAACAAAATAATTATACAAATAAAATTTTACAAATAATTGGTAACCAACTCTTAAAATGTAGTTGCCACTATATCAAGTTTTTCAATTTCAAAATTCGCTACCTTTGCTATAAAGTTTTCAACAAATCCTATTTTTAAACCTTTTCAAATTTCAAATACATCATCAAATGAATTTCAGGAAGCTTTGATGCTTAGACTACAAGCTCCAAAGGAATCTAAACTCGAAGCATCAACAAGCAATGAGGTACAAACTTTGATTACACTTTATGTTGGTTCATCTCAAGCTTTTGTGTTAGACACAAAATTCACCAAAGGTACATCATCTCAAAGTGGAACAATTGGGAACATCTTCAAAGATGTACTATCATAGACCCATGGCTCTTGACCTTACTTTTAAAGAAAAGCTAACTTTTCTTCAAATAAAATGTAGTTGCAATTCAATTTATGAGTAGAACATTGATGGATATTCTAAACATTAGATTCTCAATCTCCTTCAACAAATGACCATGGTGTCCAATGCATATAGGAACCATAGTCATACCTTTGACCATGCCATTATTGAGATCTTTGTTGCAGGATTATCAAGATAACTTAAAGGCTAGTTAGATCACATGCTCACTCTAGTTAACCACGACAGCATTTTCCAAGCTACAAAGAGGGATGTTCATGGTGAACCTCTCCTTGATAATAACCAACAAACAAACAATCCCCAATGCTATGGCAAGTCTTATCTTTACCATAACAAAGCACTTTATTGGTGATCCATCTCACATAAAGGTTAAGAACACTACACTCTTATCTAATCTTAAATGCAAATATTTGCAGAATTTATATTGGTACAAAAAATATGTTTCTAACTCGTGTCATGCAACAAGATGATGCAAATCAAGCTTTTTCAAAAGAAAAGTTTTTGGCAGGATTTCCATGGCTAGTTGGCAATGAGGTAAGATCTAAACTGTAATCTCAATATAATGGTAAAATTCCCTATCATCAGTTGGCCTATGGTGAATTGATAAGCTTTATCCAAAAAGAAGCACTACAAATTAATGTAGGTCTAAAGCTCAAAAAATAGATCAAGTAGGAACAAAAGTAGACTCAAAAGGAGTTAGAATCCTCTTGTGCCTAATTTGATGATAATCTTTATTACAAAGAAAAGACCAAAAGAATGCATTGGCCTAATACCAAATCAAAAAAAATCCTTTTTACTCAAAATCTAAGCCCAACCAACATTAGCAATCTTCTAAGCCCAAAACAACTTTTAGGCTCAAACCTAATAAGCTTAAACAAACAAAAGCCTAGACTTTTGGATATCTTTGTTATAATTATGGTAAGGCTAGTCATATGTCTAGATACTATAAACTTCACAAAAAACTTTATGCCCTTGAACTGCCTGATATTATTCTAGCCCAACTATAGGCATTATTGGTCGAAACCTTATAAGCTAAGTACTCTTAAAATATCTTCTAAGGATAAAGCTAGTCTCCAAGTTAATGAACTTAAAGCCTCTTTTGAAATAGGGTCAGATGAGAAAGAGGTAAGTTTCCTAACGTGTGCTTAAGAGAAAATCCTTGAGATACTTGACATGTTAGGAAATGATCAAGCTAAAGCCCAATTTCTAGAAAATCTCCTTGAAAGCCCATCAACTTGAAATTCAAAGCCATTACTTCAATCCATCCAAGCTTCTTATAATCTCAAGGATGCTTTAAAATAGTTTGACCAACCTTAAACCAAGTCTCATCTCAACCATGGTCTGATCAGCACTCAACCATAGTGAGAGAGATTAAATGTTAGGTCAAAGGGTTGCCTTGTCTTCACAAAAGCAACCCAAGCCTACCAAAAATAGTTGAGACTGATGCGTCTAAACTAGGATATGAAGGGATTTTGAAACAAGTCAAGGATCATCATGAACAAATTGTTTGCTTCACATTTAAGCATTAGAATGACTGTCAAAGGTGGAATTTCACCATTAAGAAGGAAATTTTGGCAATTGTTTTATGCATTTCAAAATTTTAGCATGATTTGCTAAATCAAAAATTTTTATTACACATTGATTGTCCAGCAGCAAAATCTATTTTACAAAAACATGTACAAAATATTGCATCTAAATAGATTTTTGCATGATGGCAAGCAATTTTAAGTGTTTTTGATTTTATAATTAAACATATTCAAGGTTCTTCAAACTATTTACCATATTTTCTTACAAGATAATTCTTGCTAGGAATAGGAACCTCAACCACAAAACAAGCCCACAATGCCCAAGAATTCCAAAAAGAAAGCCCAACAAGGAAAAACCCAATCATAAACAACCTAACCAAAAGCATGGGTTGACATGTTCAACTCAAAAAGCCAAAGCTCAAACTCTTTAGGTTCCTAAAACATTCCAAGCCCATGAAAGCAAGCCACTAATGACTCTTCTGAGTCTTTAGCCTCAAGCTTGCCCAATATTGAAGCCTTAAGCCCAAAAACCCAAAAAATTATGAAAGCTTGGTTTGATATAATGAATATAAACATGCTTGTTATAAAAAAAAAAAAGAAGAGATGAAGAAATGATCACATTATCTAGGAATTAAACCATTCAATATCAACAATGAAAGTTATCAAGAACAATGACTCCTTTGTTTAATAGAATTCAATAGATTTAGAGCACTGAAGGTGTACAAATGTGCTTTTTCCAACAAATATAATGTTTTATGTAAACACAAAATTTAATTTCTTCATCATTTTATGTGTAAATGAGTCATTGCAATAAAGGAAGGAGAGTTGTTAGTTGGAACCAAAGTGATGGTGCCATTATTTAGGGTTTAAGACACTTAATACATATAAGAAAAGCTAATCAAGACCACTCATACCTCTTTTATAACAAAAAATCAATGGGTTTTTAGAATACCAAAGATGTGAAAACAAGCTTGTTGGAGTGAATATAGCTGTTGTTGGATGGCAAGTAGTTGAGAACAACAATTTAGTACCTAATTTACCCATAACATCTTCCAAAAGTAGCTCCAAAATGAGACAATCTCTTTATTTCTAACTAATAGGGGTCCTTTGTTGCAAAGACTCATTGACACAAAATGATGGTGACAATAACTTTTGTGTCAATAGAAAAACATCATATTATTTTTAGATCAAGCACGTTTGCACACCTTTAATACTCTAAACCTATTGAATTCTATCAAGTAAATGAGTCATTGATCTTGATTAACTTTCCCTTACAAATATTGAATGGTTTAATTCTCAAATAATGAGAACACCTCTTCATTTTTTGACAACATGGCTTTGCTTTTTGTTGCAAGGACTCATTCACACAAAATGATCTCAATATTAACTTTTCATCAACAATAAGCATTGTATTGATTGCATAAAGCTCATTTCTATACTGTTGGTACTCTAAATCCATTGAATTGCATCAAATGAAGGTGCAATTGGTCTAAATTAGCTATTCTTGCTTGTATTAAGTGTTTTAATTCCTAAATAAGGAATTCTGTATTCATTTATAACTAACTTTATTTTTTGGGTTTTTTGAGGTTATTAATTTAGCTTATAAATAAGCTTGATTTTATTGTTAAAGGAGTATATAACATTAGTGAAAAATTTCTCTCTTTGATTTATTTGAAAAACTAAACTTATTAAGAACTAACTCTTCTTGAAATATTCAACCTAACTAACTTATCACTCCCAAATTCCTTTTCTTTTAGAGTGTGGCATCTATATCCTTCCTTATACCCAAGGTTCATGTCCCTTGAACATTAAGCCTATGTCTTACATGATTTAAATATGATTTAGCTTTCTTAGGTTCTTATTTGATTGCTCAAGTGTGTTGGGTTCCTAAGCCACAATTGTTAGGCTTTACATCATTTTGTGTCAACTCAAAACATTATATTCACTGCAACAAGCATGATTGTAAACCTTTGGTACTCTAAACCCATCAAATTCCATCAAGTAAATGACTCATAGATTTTGATTAGTTCTCCTTACAAGTGTTAAATGGTTTAATTCTCAAACAATGACACCTCCTTTTCATTTGTTGATAACAAGTCCTCTCCTTTCATTGCAAGGACTTATTCACACAAAATGATCTTCTTTCATTGCAACAAGCTCATTTGTACAACTTTGGTACTCTAAATCCATTGAATTCCATAAAAAATGGGGTGTGATTGGTGTTGATGATCTTTTCTTGTACATATTGGGTGATTCAATTACCAAATAATCAGACTATCTCTTCATTTATAACTAGCAAGGCTCATTCTTTTGTAATTACCTTCTATGTCAATAAAAAATATTGTATTCATTGCAACAAGCTCATTCATACATATTCAGTACTCTAAATCCATTCAATTTCATCAAATAAATGAGTCATTGATCTTGATTAGCTTTCTTTATAGGTATTGAAAGGTTTAATTCCTGAACTAGATGATCATCTCTTCATTTTTTGCTTACAAGGATGCCTATAATCAATATATTCACTGCAATAAGCATGTCTATACAACTTTGGTACTTTAAACTAATTGAATTCCCTCATATAAGGGTCAGATTGATCTTGATTAGCATTTCTTATAGTTATTTAAGTTTTCAATTCTAGAATAATGAGATCTTCTCTTTATTTCTAGCTAACAAGGCTCTTTCCTTCAATCCATGGACTTATACACATAAAATGATAGTGAAATTAAATTTTGTGTAACATAAAACATCCTATTCAATGGAACAAGCATGTTAGTACTCCTTTAGTACTCTAAATCCATTGAATTCTATCAAGTTAATAAGTCATTGATCTTAATTAGCTTTCCTTATAGGCATTGAACGGTTTAACTCCCAAACAATGACACTATCTGTTCTTTTTTTTTTTTTTTATAACAAGACTATTCATTTCATTGTAAAGAGTCATTCACACAAAATGATCTCATAATTAACTTTTGTACCAAAAGCAAGCATTATACTCATTGCAATAAGATCATTGGTACCCTAAACCCATTGAATTCCATAAAGGAAATGAGTCATTGATATTGATTAGCTTTCATTGAATGGTCTATTTCTCCAACAATAAGATTGCCTCTTCAATTTTTGATAACAAGGCTTCTCTTTTCTTTGCAAAGAGTCATTTACATAAAATGTTATTGTAATTAACTTTTGTGCCAAGAGTAAACACTATACACATTAGAATAAGATCTTGCTATGGTTAATGAACCACCACATCATGCTTCGAGACCTAGACCTCCCTATTTATCTAATATGGGTTATCATGATGATGATTAGAGAACTATGTACTTAAAACCTATAATGAGGTTGAGGAAAAAGAAAAAAAATTATTTTACTCTTTTGAAAATATGCTAGCAAGCAAATGGTTTTTTATGACTTTTACTCATACTCAACAAGAGCAATGGTATCAAAGTCAAAAAAGATATTGCTGAGATGGGTGTTATTGATATTTTTACATATATTCAAAAGGTTTATAAAGTAGTATTATTGCTTGTTTGCTGTTAAAGAACTAGTACTTGCTTGTTTGTTTGCTTGTGTGAAAGGAAAACTTTACAAGAGAGGTGAGAAAAAGAAGATGAAGCTAAGAAGAGAAGAAGATTCTACCTCCTTCTCTTGACTCCTAGTCTTATTTACCTAGCCTTGGATTCCTCTCACATGAACTAAAGTGACTTTTTAAAGTCACTCTAACAAAGTGATTTCTTTTGTTGATTTCCATAAAGTGACTTTACAAAGTAGCCTTTTTCTATTTAAAAGTAGACATAAGTTATTTGTCTTTTAGAGTCATAGGAATCTTGCATGATATCATCCTTAGTAAACTTTGCTTGACTATTGTCATCTTGCATTAGTTCTTGTGAGGAAGATGCTTGAGAAGTCAATGCTTAAGGTTGAAGCAAAGTAGTCATTATTTCCAATAGCTTCTCTTTGCATGCAAATTCCCTTAGTGCTTTAAATATTACTCTAAAGATTGAGAGGAGTTAGGCTTAGGAGCAATAGGGTGTGATCTGTTAATATTAACAATCCCTTCGGTCATATAAACTCCATCATGGAAAGAATCTAACTTGTCCCATTATTGGATATTAATCCTTCTAGTGAGCTAAAGAGCATGCTTGATGTTTAATGTCAAAAATATTAACATGCTTTGCCACCATGATATAATCCCATTTAACAATCCATGGGACATGATACTAGGAAGCAAATATAAGTTGCATATCTCTATATCAATATTTTCTTCACAAAAATATTCATAAAATAGTTCATAAGTAGTTCTTACCTTATTAGGTAAGGTAATGGGATGTAAACCCCATTTAAGAACCCATTTTAAGCTAGTTAGGAAATCATTTAGGTCATGTGGGAAATGGATTTGAATCCACCAACTAAATTTCTTTTGCTAGTTTTCATATAGCACAACCTTTTCCCATGCTTCCATATAATCAAAATAATTAAAGGTCTTAAACTTTCACTAGTCTTTTAATTCACTCATAGAGAATTGGTCTCCTTGTTAGTGTTTTAGATAAAGAACTTTCTTTATTTTAAACTTAGCATAAGCCTAGTCCTTATAACCTAAAGAGGAGATACTAGAACCCTTTTGGATGGATTCAATAATCACTAATCCCATCTCATACAAAATTTGTTGACAAAAGGAGCAACTTGTAAGATGTGTATATGGATAGATTTCATCTTTAAGATAAAATCTTGCTACCTCATTAGGTAGAAGCTAAGCATAATTGTTCTTATGGAATATGAAAAATCCAAATATTTTGGAATCATTGGATAAGTTGACCCTTCATTTAGAACACCCTCATAAATGTCATCACAAACTTTATCAACTTTAGAGTCTTTTGATGCATTTTTTGTCAATGAAATAACTAACTTTGCTAGGGATTGAGACCTCTATATTAGTGGATGTTTGCTCATGCAATGAACCCTGTGAAAATTCATAAGTTAGGAAATCAAGGAAAGAATTAGAATATCTTTTAATACACTCAACATCAAAATCGAAAGGAGATAATATTCCTTGTCATCTAGAAAAGATTTGTTTTGATGCTATGTTCTTATCATCTTTAGTAAAAACATCTTTTGATGCTTTGCAATCACTTTCAAACTTTTGAATGCACAACACTATAGAAAGATTTTCTTTTTTAATCACAAAGTAATTAACTTTAGCATCTTTTCTATAGAGGTAAAGTGAAGTAGCTGTTTTTTGAAGTAGAGGCATTGCTTAGGGATACCACCAGCGCCCTTGTTAGAGGCATCTATCTTGACATTTTTTAAGGCATCCAAATGGGGTGTAGCTAAGCAAGGACATTCTTCAACTCCAACTTTTATCTATTTAATAACTTGTGTATGTTCCTCCACACTTTTGTTGCCTTGAGTGAGTCCTTATAGCCTTTGGTATAAACCCTTATAATAGTAATTAGGGATGAACCTCCTCCTAAATAGGCCTTTCATGATTCCTTCTCTTAGTCAAAACAAGTTGATCCCACCAAATAATAGCATAATCAGTAAACTTAACAGTAATAAGTTTTACCTTTTTCTTTTTAAAATAGTTGTGGTAGTCAAAGACCAAGTTTACCATCTTCTCCCAATCTAAGTAGACTTCAAGATTGTTTTTCCCTTTGAATAGAGAAATTTTCATTTTAATACTCCTTAAATCATGGTCATGGGTGTCTTGCCTCATAAAATCTCTTTAACCATTTGTATGATTGGCAATTCTAAACAAAGTTGTTGGATTATGAAATTTGTCATCTCTACATCATCTTCATGACCATAATCTCATCTTTTAGCCTTCTTGCATTAGGAACATCATGACCCTTATGCCTCCTTTGCAATTCTACTATTGTATTAGCTTGCTTCTCCATCCTATCCCTTGTATCATCAAATTTGTTGTTCATGTGCTCAAATTATTGTTGCACAGCCTTTGTTCATGAATGACACCACTTCCTCTCTCCTTAGTTACACCTTTGTCTTTGGTAGAAATAGTCTTAATTCTATGCAAATTGGTTAGGATACCTCATAAAACACTCCCTTATGTGTTTGACTAAAAAATAGTGTCACACACCCTCATGTTTATACTCTTTAAGGGTTTTTCTCAATATATGTTCACACTCTTGGCTTTTACCACTCAAATTTCCCCTTTTAGCTCTTTATGAACTAAACAAGCAAAATCAAGAGGACTAATCTTGAAAGAACAAAACTCACCAAATAAAATAAATGGAGCAAAATTAAGATAAGGAAAAAAAAATTTATAAAATAAGGAAAATGAAATAGATGACAAATCAAGAGTTGAGCTAGAAACTACATTGTTATTATGGCTAGATTGACCAAAACATTTAGTTATTGCCACAGTCACTCAAAGTTGACTTTTTTTTTTGTCCCTTTTCTTTGTTTCTTTCATGAATTTAAAGACAAAGAAATATAATTGGGGTTTATGGACAAGAAAAAATAAATTAGGGTTTGCAAATTCATTGAATAAGAGGTTATAGAATGTATCTAAGAAGAAAGTTGAAGAAAAAAAAGAAAAAGAAAAGAAATCAAAAAATCAAAAGTAGATAAGCAAACCTGATTTAGATCAAAGTTCTAATAACAACAGATGTGAACCCCAAAAGAGGTGACTTAAAGGCTTAACACACACAAGGAATCAAATAAGAACTGAAGAAAGATAAATCAGGTTTCAACATATAAGACAAAGACCCAATGTTCAAGGAACACAAACCTAAGGTATAAATAAGGATATGAATGCCACACTCCAAAAAAGAAGTGATTTGGGAGTAATAAGTTGGCTTGAATATCACAATAAGAGTTAGTTTTTGATAAGTTCTTTAATTTTTGAAAAAATAAAAGAAGAAAATTCTCACTTTGATTTTCACTAATGTTTTGTTTTTTGTTTTTTTTTTTTCACTTAATAATGAAAACAAACTTATTTATAGGCTAAATTAACAACCTTAACCTTAGAGATAATGACAAACTTCCTAAATAAGCTAACAAATTTGCTCCTATTTGTTTTAGGAGTTGTCTTATTTTATAATAAAGTTTTATTTAGGAGTGGAGTTTACTATAACCCTAGCTTAGTAAGTACTTCAATGAAATTAATAAGGCTTTTGGCCACATTAAGATATGTTTTGCCACCTTTCACACTTTAATTAGCATTTTTGGCCCAAATTTCTTCAATCAACCTACTAGGTACCTTTTTCATGCTTTTAGCTCTTACACATATCATTGACCCTTCTTGAATGCTCAATAGATCCTTAGAAGTCCTCCATGCATTGGGTCCTCCATGGATCTCATTGCCTTGTTATCAAAAAAGTGAAGAGGTAGTCTCATTATTTGAGAATTTAACCATTCAATACCTTTAAGGAAATCTAATCAAGATTAATGACTCATTTATTTGATGAAATTCAATGGGTTTTAGGGTACCAAAGGTGTACAAAAGTGCTTGTTATAATGAATATAATCTTTTGTGTAGATACAAAAGTTAATTTTGCCATCATTTTGCGTAAATGAGTCCTTACAACAAAGGAAAGAGCCTTGTTAGTTAAAAATGAAGATACAAACTCATCATTTAGAAATTGAAACACATAATGCATATTAGAAATGGTAATCTAGACAATTCAAACCTTTGTTTTGGTCAAAGTCCATGGGTTTTACAACACTAAAATTGTACAAACAAGATTGTTGCAATCAATATAGTGTTTGCTCTTCACACAAAAGCTATTTATGAGATCATTTTGTGTGAATGATTCCTTACTACAAAAAGTGAAGCCTTGTTATCAAAAAATGAAGAGGCAATCTCATTATTTGAGAATTAAGCCAATCAACACTTGTAAGGAAAGCTACTTAAGACTCATGACTCATTTACTTGATGGAATTCAATGGGTTTGGTGTACCAAAGATGTACAAACATGCTTCTTGCAATGAATATAATGTTTTGTATTGATACAAAATGATATGAACCCCAAAAGATGTGGCTTAGAAACCCAACATGCATATGGAGTTGAACAAGAAACCAAGAAAGCTAAATTAGATTTCAATCATGCAATACATAGTATAATAATCACTCTTGTGTTTACACACTATAAATTTGGCTTTTCTCTCTCATTTCTTTACTGAACTAAACAAGCTCAATTAAAGTCACCTTATAACCAAACTAATTCTATCAAATTAGAATCAAACAAATTCACAATAAGATTAAATTGCAAAACACACAAGAAAAAGATTAATTATATCCAAATCATTGTAGTAATTAGAAAGAAACAAGGAAATAAAGCCTTTATAGAATGTGGCAAGGAACCTAAGGTTAGCAGGCAAAAATAAAAGAAAAGCTAGTGTTTGCATATTCAAAGAACAAGAGGTTATAAAATGTGATTAAGAAGAAGAACAAAAGAAAAACTTAAATTTTAGATAAATAAACCTGTAATCCTTAAAGCTTTGATACTAACTAATGTGAATCCCAAAAGACGTGTTTTAGGGACCCATTATATACAACTAATTGAACAAGAATCTAAGAAAGCTAAATCAAATTTCAATTATAAAAAACCTAGTCCCAAAGTACAAGGAACTTTAACCTAAGGTATAAAGAAGTATATGGACATCATAGTTTTGCAATGAAAGGATTGATAAGTCACGTTAAATGCCATAAGAAGGTTCTTGAAAAAACTAAGGAAAAATATTCTCACTTTTATTTTTACTAATGTTTTGCACTTTTAAATAATGAAATCAATCTTATTATATGCTGCATTAACAACCTTAAAATTGCTAAAAACAAAATCATTGATAAACTCCTAAATTATAAAACACTCTTCTTTTATTGCAAACATGTATTTTATAAAAAAAAAAAATGACCCCTATTTAGGAGTGAATTTTATTGTAACTTAAGCCTATTAGGTATTCCAATCAAATTAATAAAGCCTTAGCCAACATTAAGACATGCTTTACTACCCTTCAAGCTTAAATTATATGAACAAGCTCATTTGTACATCTTTGGTACTCTAAATCTATTGAATTCCATTAAAAAAAGGGTGTGATTGGTCTAAATTATCTTTTCTCATATGCATTGTGTGTTTCAATTCTAGAATAATGACATTGTCTCTTCATTTTTTATTAATAAGGCTCCCCACTTCATTACAAGGACTCATTTACACAAAATAATGGTTCAATTAATTTTTGTGTCTATACAAAACATTATATTCATTGGACCATGCACATTTGCACACCTTTTGTACTCTAAACCCATTAAATTCCACCAAGTAAATGAGTCATTAATTTTAATTAGCTTTTCCCATATTTATTTAATGGTTTAATTCTCAAATAATGAGTCCACTTCCTTTTTTGTTAACAAAACTTCTCTTTTTGTTGCAAGGGCTCATTACCACAAAATGATCTCATAATTAACATTTGTACCAACAACAAACATTATATTTATTGCAACAAGCTTTTTTGTACATTTTTGGTGCTCTAAATCCATTGAATTTCATAAAAAATAGGTGTGATTGGTCTAGATTAACTCTTATTATACTAATTGAGTGTTTTAATTGCTAAATTGTGAGACTATCTCTTCTTTTCTAGCTAACAAGGTTCCTTCCTTCATTGTAAGCACTCCTTTAAATTAACCTTTTTTTCCAACACAAAACATAATATTAATTAAAACATGCACATTTGAGTGCCATTGGTACTCTGAATGCATTGAATTCCATCAACCAAATGAGTCATTAATCTTGATTAACTTTCCTTATAGGTATAAAATAGTTTTATTCCTGAACAATGACATTGCTTCATCAATTTTTTGTTAATAATGCTTCTCTTCTCATTACAAGGACTCATTCCCATAAAATAATCTCATAATTAACTTTTATGTCTACAACAAACATTATATTCATTGGACCATGCACATTTGCACACCTTTTTTACTCTAAATCCATTAAATTCCACTAAGTAAATGAGTCATTAATCTTAATTTGACCATTTGCATTTGCATCAAGTCTTCCATGGATCTCATCACAAAAGTTAATTTGACCATCATTTTGTGTAATTGAGTCCTTGCAATGAAGGAAGGAGCCTTGTTAGCTAGAAATGAGGAGACAATTTCATTATTCAATAATTCAAACACTCAATATGTATGAGAAAAGGTAATATAGACAAATCATGGCTTTTTTGAAGTAATTTAATGGATTTAGAGTACCAAAACTCTGTAAATGAACTTGTTGCAATGAATATATATTTGATGTTAGCATAAAAGTTAATTATGAGATCATTTTATGTGAATGAGCCCTTGCAATGAAGGAGCCTTGTTAGCTAAAAATAAAGAGACAATCTCATTATTCAAGAATTAAAACACTCATTATTATAAGAAAAGCTAATCTAGAACAATCGCACCATTTTTTTTTTTTTGGTTGAAATTCCATGAATTTAGAGTGCCAAAGATATAAAAATGAGCTTCTTGTGATTAATACAATGTTTGCTATTGACATAAAATTTAATTTAAGATCATTTTGAGTGAATGAGTCTTTGTAACAAAAATAGAAGCCTTGTTATTGAAAAATGAAGAGGTAGTCTCATTGTTATAGATTTAAACTATTCAATACCTGTAAGGAAAGCTAATCAATATCAATGACTCACTTAATGGAATTTAATGGATTCAGAGTAGCAAAGGTGTCAAATCATGTTTGTTCCAATGAATATAATTTTTGTGTAAACATAAAAGTTAATTTTAGCCTAATTTTGTGTAAATGAGTCCTTACAACAAAGTAAGGAGCCTTGTTAGCTAGAAATGAAGAGAAGGCCTCATTATGTAGGAATTAAAACAATTAATAGGCATAAAAAATGCCAATCAAGATTAGTTAAAGCTATGTTTGAAGGAATTCAATGGATTTAAAGTACCAAATATGTATAAACAAGCTTGTTGCAATGAATATAATGTTTATTGTTGACACAAATGTTAATTACAAGATCATTTTATGTGAATGAATCCTTGCAATAAAAGAGAAGTCATGTTATCAAAAATTGAAGAGATGGTCTCATTGTTTGGGAAATTAAACCATTCAATACTTATAAGAAAAGCTAATTAGGAGCAATGACTCATTGACTTAATGGAATTCAATGGGTATAAAGTGTTTGCCAAAGGTGTGCAAACATGCTTGCTCCAATGAATACAATGTTTTGTGCAATTACAAAAGTCAATTTCACCATCCTTCCATGTGAATGAGTCCTTGCAACGAAGGAAGCAACATTGTTAGTTAGAAATGAAGAGCTAGTCTCATGATTCATGAATTGAAACACACAATACGTATAAAAAAAGCTAATGTAGACCAACCACACCTTTTTTTGATGAAATTCTATTGAGAAAATGAGTTATTCATCTTCATTAGCTTTCCTTATAGGTATTAAATGGTTTAATTCTTGAACAGTGAAACTGCTTCTTCATTTTTTGATAACAAGACTTATCATTTTGTTGCAAGGACTCATTCACATAAAATGATCACATAATTAACTTTTGTGTCAATAGTAAACATTATATTTCTTGCAACAAGCTCATTTTTATATCTTTGGTCTCTAAATCCAATGAATTTCATCAAAAGAAGGTGTGATTGGTTTAGATTATTATTTCTTATACATATTGAGCATTTGAATACCTAAATAAGACCTCTTCATTTCTTGCTAATAAGGCTCCTTCCTTCATTACAAGAACTCATTTACACAAACTAATGATGAAATTAACTTTTGTGTTTACATAAAACATTATATTCATTAGAATGAGATGTTTGCACACCTTTGGTTCTTTAAACCCATTGAATTCCATCAAGTAAATAAGTCATTGATCTTGATTTAGTTTTCCTTTTAAAATATGAGAACACTTTTATTTTATTGTAAAATCTTATTTTATAACAAACTCCTATTTATGAGTGGATTTTATTGTAACCTTAGCCTATTAAGTACTCCAATGAAATTAATAAAGCCTTAGCCCACATTGAGTTGTGCTTTGCTACCCTTTAAGCTTAAATTATCCTCTTTGGCCCAAATTTCTTTAATCAACCCATTAAATGCCTCTTTTTCCTTTACATAAGAAGGAGAAGGTTTATCCTTTAGAGGTTGCTATTCTAATAACAACAAATTATGTAATTAATCTATATAATCTTCTATCTCACTTTCAAATTTAATTTGTTCCCCTTTTTCTTGCACTATGGCTTCTTTTTCTTTGAATCTCATACCTTTAAGTCTTTTGAAGATTTCACTTACCAGTTTTGCTTTAATAGAACTTTTTATTTGCAATTTGGTGATTTATTTCTTCTGATGAAAGAGGTTTAAATAAAACCTTTTTTTCTACTCTTGGTTTAATTAAAGGTTTGGGAATAAAATCCATATTTTGAGCTATTTCCTCAATCATTTACTCAACATGCATAAGCTGAGATCCGACAAATTGAACATAAAGATTACTATAATCATCTTGCTATATAACAACACTAATGGTTGCTTCAACCTTATAATGTGAAGTAATAATCTCATTATCATTGATTTTAATAGAGAGATTTAAAGGTGGAAGATGAATGCTACTAACACTTTTACCCATTTTTCTTAAATATTCTTGATCAACATTTTCAAGAGTTAGACACTTACTAAGGGCTGAAAAATTGAGAAAAGATTTTCTTTGAAGTTTATATACCTTTTGAATAAATTAAGGCACTTTTCCTTTTCCTTTTCCTTTTCCTTTTACTTTTGCAACAAACTCATTTGCACATCCTTGGTTCTCTAAATCCAATGAATTCCATCAAATAAAGATTTGATTGATCTTGATTAGCCTTTCTTATACATATTGAAGGTTTGAAATCTTAGATAATGAGACCTTCTCTTCATTTCTACCTAACAAGGCTCCTTCCTTTGTTGCAATGACTTATTTACCCAAAATGATGGTAAAATTCACTTTTTATTTGCACAAAACATTCTATTCATTGGAGCTAGCACATATGCACATCTTTGATATTCTAAATCCATTGAATTCCATTAATGGATTTAGAATATCAAAGACTCTTTTTTCTCTAAATTGAATAAATTAAGGCATTTTTTTCCTTTTTCTTTTCTTTTTGCAACAAGCTCTCTTATACATCTTTGGTTCTCCAAATTAATTGAATTCTATAAAAAAAAATCACTTGATTTGATCTTTATTGGCTTTTCTTATACATATTGAAGGTTTTAAATCCTAAATAATGAGACTTTCTCTTCATTTCTAACTAACGAGGCTCTTTCCTTTGTTGGAAAGACTTATTTACCCAAAATGATGGTGAAATTCACTTTTTGTCTGCACAAAACATTCTATTCATTGGAAGAAGCATGTATGTACATCTTTGATTTCTAGCTAACAAGGCTCTATCCTTCATTACAAAGACTTATTCACCCAAAATGATGGTGAAATTTAGTTTTTTCTTTTTTTTTTTTAGCACAAAACATTCTATTCATTGGAACATGCATGTGTATACACATCTTTGATATTATGAATCCATTGAATTCCATCAAGCAAAATAAGTGTTTAATTTTGATTATCTTTCTTTATAGGTATTAAATGTTGAATTCTTGAACAATGAGATTGTCACTTCAATTCTTTTTTTTTGAACAAGAGGCATTGATCTTGATTTGCTTTCCTTATAAGAATTAAATGGTTTAATTCTTGAACAATGAGACTACCTCTACATTTTTTGTTAGCAAGGCTTCTTTTTTTTTTTTTATTGCAAGAACTTACACAAAATGATCATATCATTAACTTTTGTGTCAACATCAAACATTGTATTCATTACAAGAAGCTCATTTCTACATGTTTGGCACTTTAAATCCATTGAAATTTCTTAGAAAAAAAATAAAAGGTTTTAGTGGTCTTATTTAGCTTTTCTTATACATTTTCAATGTCTAAATTCAAAAATAATGAGATCATCTTTTCATTTCAAAGTAACAAGGCTCCTTCCTTTGTTCTAAGGATTTGTTTACACAAAATGATGGTGAAATTAACTTTTGTGTCTACATAAAACATTCTATGCATTAGAGTTAGCATATCTTTAAACTTTTGGTACTCTAAATCTATTAAATTCCAACAAGCAAATGAGTCATTGATTTTGATTAGCTTTCTTAATATGTATTAAATGGTTTAATTCTCAAACATTGAGATGGTCTTTTTATTTTTTGATAACAAGACTTCTCTTTCATTTCAAAGACTTATTTGCACAAAATGATCTTATAATTAGCTTTTATGTTGACAATAATCATCATATTGTTTTCAACAAGCTCATTTGTGCAAATTTCATAGTCTAAATCCATTGAATTCCATCAAAAATATGTCTAATTGATCTAAATTACCTTTCCTTATATTTATTAACTCTTTCAATTCATAAATAATGAGATTGTCTCTTCATTTATAGCCAACAAAGCTCCTTCCTTTGGTGTAAGGACTCATTTACATGAAATGATGGTGAAATAAACTCTTACATCAAGACAAAACATTATATTCATTTGTACACCTTTGGTACTTTGAACGAATTAGATTCCATGAAGCAAATGAGTTAATGAACTTGAATAGCTTTCTCGATTGGTATTAAATGGTTTTATACTTGAACAAAGAGATTGTCTCATCATTTTTTGATAAATAGAATTCTCTTTTTATTGCAATGACTTATTCACACAAAATGATCTCATAATTAACTATTATGACAACAATAAACAATGTATTCATTGCAAAAAGCTCATTTCTACATCTTTGGTATGCTAAACCCATAGAATTCCATCTAATAAATAAGTCATTGATCATGATTAGCTTTTCTTACATGTATTAAATGGTTTAATTATCAAACAAAGAGACCGTTACTTTATTTTTTTTGATAATAAGGCTTTGCTTTTCATTGGAAAGACTCATTCACAAAAAATGATTGCATAATTAACTTTTGTGTCAATAGTAAACAATATATTACATGCAACAAGCTCATTTGTATATCTTTGATCTCTAAATCAAATGAATTCCATTAAAAAAAGGTGTGATTAGTTTAGATTACCTTTTTTTATATGTATTAAGTGTTTGAATATCTAAATAAGACCTTCTCTTCATTTCTAGCAATCAAGGCTCCTTCCTTCATTACAAGGACTCATTTACATAAAATCATGGTGAAATTAACTTTTGTGTCTACATAAAATATTATATTCATTGGAATGAGCATGTTTTCATATGTTTGGTACTCTAAATCCATTGAATTCCATCAAGTAAATAAGTCATTGATCTTGATTAGTTTTCTTTATAAGGAATGGTTTAATTCTTAAATAATGAGACCTCCTCTTCATTTTTTTTGATAACAAGGCTTCTCTTTTTTATGCAAGGCCTCATGTCCACAAAATGCTCTCACAATTAACTTTTTGTGTCAACATCAAACATCATATTCATTGCAACAAGCTTGTTTGTTCATATTTGGCACTCTAAATCCTTGAATTCTATAAGCAAAAAAGGGTGTGATTGGTCTAGATTACCTTTTCTTATACATATTGAGTGTTTACATTGTTGAATAATGGAATTGTCTCTTTATTTCTAATTGACAAGGCTCCTTCCTTTGTTACAAGGGCTCATTTGCACAAATAGTGGTGAAATTAACTTTTGTATCTACACAAAACATTATATTCATTGAAACAAGCATGTTTGTACACTTGTGGTACTCTGAACCCATTGAAATCCATTAAGTAAATGAGTCATTGATCTTAGTACATCAATGGTACTCTAAACCCATTGAATTCCATGAAGGAAATGAGTCATTGATCCTGATTAGCTTTCCTTATAGGCATTGAATGGTTTAATTCTCCAACAATGAGATTGAGTCTTCATTTTTTGATAACAAGGCTTCTTTTTTCATTGCAAAGAGTCATTACATAAAATGTTATTGTAATTAACTTTTGTGCTAAGAGCAAACATTGTACTCATTACAATAAGATCAATGGTACCACTTTGGTACTCCTAACCCATTAAATTTCATCAAGTAAATGAGTCATTAATCTTGATTAGGTTTCCTAAACAATATGATTATCTCTTCATTTTATGATAACAAGGATGTCTATATTCATTATATTCATTGCAACAAACCATGTCTATAAAACTTTGGTACTCTAAACCCATTGAAATCCTTTGAGCAAAGGTAAGATTGATTTTCATTAGCTTTTTTTTTATAGCTATTTAATGTTTGAATTCTTAAATAATGAGACTTCACCTCATTTTTAGCTAATAAGTCTCCTTCCTTTGTTGTAAAGACTTATTTGCATAAAATGATGGTGAAATTAACCTTTTTGGCTCCATAAAACATTATATTCATTGGAACAAACAAGTTTGGACACTTTTGGAACTCTAAACGTATTGAATTCCATTAATTAAATGAGTCATTGATCTTAATTAGTTTTCCTTATAAGTATCAAATAGTTTAATTTTCAAAACAATGAGACTGCCACTTCATTTTTTGATAAAAAGGTTTCTCTTTTCATTGTAAGGACTCATCAACACAAAATGATCTCCTAACTTTGTTTCAACAACAACCATTATATTCATTGCAAGAAACTCCTTTCTACATCTTTGCTACTCTAAATACATTTAATTCCATCACAAAAAAAGGGGTTTAATTGGTTTAGATTAGCCTTTCTTATACATATGAGTGTTTCAATTCTTGAACAATGAGATTTTGTCTTCATTTCTAACTAACAAGGCTCCTTCATTCATCGCAAGGACTCATTCATACAAAATGATGGTGAAATTAACCTTTTCGTCTACATAAAATATTTTTATTCATTGGAATAAGCACATCTTTAAACTTTTGGTACATGAATTACAATGAATTCCATCAAGCACATGAGTTATTAATCTTGTTTAGCTTTCCATATATATATTGGATGGTTCAATTCCTAAACAATTGGACTGCCTCTTCATTTATTGATAGCAAGAGTTCTCTTTTCATTACAAGGACTCATTCATGCTAAATGATCTTGTAATTAACTTTTGTGTCAAAAACAAACATTATATTCATTGCAACAATCCTTTGAATTCCATCAAAAAAAGGTATGATTGGTCCAGATTACCTTATCTTATAAGTATTAAGTGTTTCAATTCTTGAATAATGAGACTATCTCCTATTTTTTTTTTTATAACAAGACATTTCTTTCCATTGTAATCACTCATTTATGCAAAATAATCCCATAATTAACTTTTGTGTCAATATTAAATATTATATTCATTGCAACAAGCTCATTTGTGCATCTCCAACACTCTAAATCCATTGAATTCCATCAAAAAAGAAAAGTGTAATTGGTCTAAATTATGTTTTTTTATATGTATTAAGTGTTTCAATTCCTAAATAATGAGACTATCTAGTCATTTTTTTAACAATAAGACTTTTCTTTTAATTGCAAGGACTCATTCATGCAATAAGATCCTTTAATTAACTTATATATTGTCATCAAAATTTATAATCATTGAAACAAGCTTGTTTATACATCATTGGTACTTGAACCCATTCAATTCCATCATGTAAATTGGTCGTTGATCTTGATTAGCCTTCCTTACCAATAATGAATGGTATAATTCCTAAACAATATGATCATCTCTTCATTTTTTGATAACAAGGATGTCTATATTCATTATATTCATTGCAAAAAAAACCATGTATATACAACTTTCATACTCTAAACTCATTGAAATCCTTTAAAGGCTAGATTGATCTTCTTTAGCTTTTCTTGCAGTTATTTAATGTTTCAATTCCTGATTTTTGAGACCTCTCCATTTTTAGCTAATGAGGCTCCTTCCTTCATTGCAAGGACCTATTTACACAAAATGATGGTGAAATAAATCATTTTGTCTTCACAAAACATTATATTCATTGCAAGAAACAAGTTTAGACACATTTGGTACTCTAAACCTATTGAATTCCATCAATTAAATGTGCCAATGATCTTAATTAGCTTTCATTATGGGTATTAAATGGTTTAATTCTTGAACAATGAGACCACCATTCATTTTTTGATAACAAGTTTTGTCTTTTCATTATAAGGACTCATTAACATAAATGATCTTGTAACAAACTTTTGTGTCAACAACAACCATTGTATACATTGCATGAAACTCATTTCTACATGTTTGCTACTCTTGATCAATTAAACTCTATCAAATAATGCTTTGATTATCTTTAATTGCTTTTTGTATACCTCTTGAATGTTTTAATTCCTAAATAATGATTCATTTCTAGCTAATGAGGCTCCTTCCAATGTTGTAAGGACTCATTCACACAAAAAAAAAAAAAAACTTAAACTAATATTTGAGTCTATACAAAACATTTTATTCATTGGATCAAGCACATTTCTACACCTTTGGTACTCTTAATCCATTAAATTTCATCAAACAAATAAATCATTGATCTTGATTAGCTTTCCTTGTAGGTATTAAATGGTTTAATTCCAAAATAATGAGATTGTCATATCATTTTAGCAAGACTTGTCTTTTCCTTGCAAGAACTCATTCATACAAAATGATCTTGCAATTAACTTTTACATCCATAGCAAACAATATTCATTGCAACAAGCCTGTTTGTACATATTTGGTACTCTAAATCCATTGAATTCCATCAACAAAAGGTGTGATTGTCTCTTCATTCTTTTATAACAATGATATATATATATTCATTATATTTATTGCAATAAACAATCTCTATACAACTTTGGTACTCTAAACCCATTGAAATCCTTCAAACAAAGGCTAGATTGATCTTCATTAGCTTTTCCTACAGCTAAGTTTCAATTCTTGAATAATGAGACATTCTCTTTATTTTTACCTAACAAGGCTCCTTCTTTCATTGCAAGGGCATATTTACACAAAATAAGGGCAAAATTAACCTTTTTGCAATCACAAAACATTATATTCATTGGAACATGCATGTTTGGACACTTTAGGTATTTTATGCTTATTGAATTCCATAAATTAAATGAGTCATTGATCTTGATTAACTTTCCATATAGGTATTGAATGGTTTAATTCCCAAACAATGAGACTATCTCTTCATTTTTTGAAAACAAGGTTTCTCTTTTTGTTGCAAAGACTCATTCACACAAAATGATTTTGTAACTAACTTTTGTGTCAACAAAAACCATTGTATTCATTGCAAGAAACTCATTTGTAAATTTTGCTACTCTAAAAAGATGGTTTTTTATGACTTTTACTCCTGCTTAGCAAGAGCAATGGTATCAATGTCATAAAATTATATTGTTGAGATGAGAGCTATTGATATTTTTACATATATGCAAAAGGTTTATAAACTAGTGTTGTTGCTTGTTTGCTATTAAAGATCTGTTACTTGCTTGTCTGTTTGCTTGTGTGAAAGGAAAATTTTACAAGAGAGGTGAGAAGAAAAAGATAAAGATAAGAAGAGAAGAATATTTTGCCTCCTTTTCTTGACTCCTAGTTTATTTACCCAGCCTTCATTTCCTATCACATGAACTAAAGTGACTTTAAAAATTCACTTTAATAAAGTGATTTCTATTGTTGTTTTTCATAAAGTGACTTTACAAAAGTAGCTTTTTAAAAAAAAAAAAAAAGCAATCAAAAGTTATTTTTCATTTAGAGTCATAAGAGGCTTGGGAATCTTGCATGATATCATCCACGATAAACTTTGCTTGACTATTGTCATCTTGCATCAGTTCATGTAAGGAAGATACTGGAGAAGTTGATGCTTAAGGTTGAAGTAAAGTAGTCATCATTTCTAATAGCTTCTCATTGATATAAACAATCATAAATGCAAAATAAGCATTAAATATCCCATTCATATCCTTCTAAAATTTGGTAGGAGCATCTTTTAAAACCAAAAGGCATGACATTTTATTCATAATGCCCAAAAGGTACTATAAAGGTTATTTTATGCTAATCTTTTTCAAAAATCTAGATTTGCCAATAACTAAATTTTATGTTAAATTTTAAAAATATCTTGGCTTTTTAAAGCCAATTAAGCATGTCTCTTTTATTAGGTATAGTGTACCTAATCCATCTTAGTGCCTTATTTAAGGGCTTATACTTAATAACTAATCTAGGAATGCCTCATTCTAATTCTACATTATTCTCTACATAAAATAAAGGACAACTCCAAGGACATAAATTTCAAATTAGTCCTTTCATAAGGAGCTCTTGTATATTTGTTTTACAAATCATTAAATGTTGAGGGTCCATAGCAATGGGTCTGGCTTTAGTTAGACTTTGACTTTCATTAAAGTCTAACTCATAAGGCAAATCAACAATAGGTTTATTCCTACTCTAAAAAGTTGTAGGAATTTTTAAGCATATCATTGGTTTTATTGCTTCTTTCATTTCCTATACTTTAGTTGTAATAACAAGAGAAGAAAATATTTTTTTTGTAGATGCTTATAAGCAATCTCATCCTAAAGAGAAGAAATAAACTTTTCTTTTCTCTTAATATTTTTCTAAAGTAAATCTATTTCTATATACTAAGGGACAAATATAAATTCAAAGCTAATAACCTTGCCATTAATTTTTGCATAAATACCCTTGCTATTAATTTCTTTAAAAAGGTAGAGAATATGAAGAAATTGGTGTCCTAAAATAACATGTTGGCTTAACCAAAACAAAAGGAATTTTAAAACAAATTCCATCATTGCAAATAGTAACTTTAGATAACTTGTAACTAATAACAAGTTATTTTATCAGCAGTGCTTAATACTTTTGTTGTTTTTGAAAAGTATTTTGAAGGTACTATACCCTCATTAATACAACTCATTTCAGCACCAAAGTCAATTAAGGTGATAGTAGAGAAATATTCTTTATTAACAATGACTATAATATTTGTATGCCATTTATGGGCAATAACTTTTTCAACAAGTTTAGTAAATTGAAAACTTTCAATACTTACATTTTCCTTTAAATAAGTTTATGGAAGCACTAAAGATGTTTCTTCCTTATTAGGTAGAGTTTCCAAAATTAAAATTTTTTCTTTTAATTTTTTTTTCTATCTTTAAGGTATGAATCTCATCTTTAAGCTCTTTAATAGATGGTTCTTCCCTACATAACTTAGGAGGATTACGTTTTATACATTATATAATAGTATTTAAACTATAACTTTATTGAGTTGCATAACCTTAATAGTAGATTCTTTATTCTAAATTTTAGCTAGCTGAAAATATTTTTGTAATTGCTCATGTTTTTCTTTAGGATATAGAATTTTATCAATAAGATCCAAAATTGTACTATCTTCTTTTGTTAAGACTAACAAGCCATTTTGTTTACACAATGCTTTGTAATGGTAACATTGATCATCGTAACTTTCTTCATCAAAATAAAAAGTTGAGGAAAAAATAGCTTCTTTAAGTACTTTTATTTTCTTTGATAAGATAATATGCATTAATGATCTTTTAAGAATTTCATTTATAGTTAATTCTTGAAATTTTTGCTTGGTTTTGCACTTATTAGTATAGTGCCTTATTTTTCCACACTTATAGAAAATAATAATCTTTTTAAGCTAAGGCATTTTTTTTTTTTTTTTTTTTTTTTTTTTTTGCTTCTTAGATCATATAGGGCCTTTTCTTTTGTATGAAATTATTTTTTCTTAATATTAGAGTGATAACTCCTACTCTTTTATTTTGTAAGATATCTAATGGGTGAATAACCCATCTTCTCACACAAAAGCTTTCTAAAGCTTTCTTATGTTGAGCTTTTTCATTTTGCAATTGCCTATGCAATTTCATTTCATTATAGAGTTTAACTCCTTTAGCTACTACTTTAGTAGCTAATCCTCCATAAGTATATTGATTATAATCCATACTTCTAGCAGCATTATCATATTTTAATCAAGTCTTAACTCTTTTTGCAAATAAGGTAGGTAACTCTAAAATAATTTTTTCTTTCCAAAAAATATTCTGGCCATCTTCTAAAGTAAAGACTCTAGAGAAGAATACATCTTTATACCACCTAAAATGCGATAAGTTAGGGTATCTTAAATTAATGAGTTGCTCATAAGTATTATCAACTAGCAAAGTGGCATTACCAATAAAATGATTGGTAATAGCATAAATAAGTTTGTTAACATAATCAAAAAAAAAATTTTTAGATTTAGTCTTAACTATAGAAAATATTTGTTGTTTTGTCTCCTTTGACAAATAAAACTCCTACCAGCCTCTAAGCTGTCTAGTAAATCTAGTTGTAATTATTTTTGCAATCTTAAGGTTAGAATTACCCTTTGTTCTAGCAACAATAGCAAACATCAACATATAATGTAATAGTAAGAGAATTTGATGTTTTATTTGACCTTTTAGATTCCATTCCACTGTTCTACAGCCATCATATTAAACATAGCTATAATCAACTTGTTCTTTTAATGTAAGATCAACAAGTGTTGGTCTTGGATAATATAATTTTGTATGAGATTTATTTAATTTCATTTTATTAATATCAAATGGTTTCTTTGCAAAAGAAGGAGAAGGTTATCCTTCAAAGGTTGCTATTCTAATAAGAACATATTTTGTAATTGATTTATATACTCTTTTATCTCACTTTCAAAATTAATATGATCCCCTTTTTTCTTGCACTATGGTTTTTTTTTTTTTTTTATTTCATACCTTTAAGTCTTTCAAAGATTTCACTTACCAGTTTAGCAATAGAGGAACTTTTATCTACCATTGTTAATTTGTTTCTTCTAGTGAAAGAGATTTAAATAAAACCTTTTTTTCTACTTTTGTTCGCACAATAACATCCCTATTTTGACCTTCTTTTCATTTCTACTTAACAAGGCTCCTTCCTTTGTTGCAAAGACTTATTTACCCAAAATGATGCTGAAATTCATTTTTTGTTTGCATTCTATTCATTGGAACAAGCATGTATGTACATCTTTGATATTCTAAATCCATTGAATTCCATCAATGGGTTTAGAATATCAAAGACTCCTTTTTCTCTAAATTGAATAAATTGAGGCATTTTTTTTTTTTTCTTTTCTTTTTGCGATAAGCTCTTTTGACATCTTTGGTTCTCTAAATCCATTAAATTCTATCAAAAAAGAGCTTGCTTTGATCTTTATTGGCTTTTCTTATACATACTGAAGGTGTTAAATCCTAAATAATAAGACCTCTTCATTTCTAGCTCACAAGGCTCTTTCCTCCATTGCAAAGAGTATTTTACCCAAAATGATGGTGAAATTCACTTTTTGTCTACACAAAACATTCTATTCATTAGAACAAGGATGGCTATACATCTTTGATTTCTAGCTAATAAGGCTTCATCCTTCATCACAAAGACTTATTTATCGAAAATGATGGTGAAATTCATTTTTTTTTTTTTGCACAAAACATTCTATTCATTGGAACATGCACAAATGTACATCTTTGATATTATGAATCCATTGACTCCATCAAGCAAAATGAGTTTTAATCTTGATTAGATTTCTTTATAAGTATTAAATGTTTAATTTCTAAACAATGAGATTATCTCTTCTGTTTTTGATAACAAGAGGCACTGATCTTGATTTGCTTTCCTTATAGGAATTGAATGGTTTAATTCTTGAATAATGAGACTTTGTCTTCATTTTTTGATAGCAAGGCTTCAATTTTTTTGTTGTAAAAAACTTTCACAAAATGATCTTATGATTAACTTTTGTGTCAACATCAAACATTGTATTCATTACAAAAAGCTCATTTTTACATATTTGGTGCTCTAAATTCATTGAATTTTATAAGAAAAAGGGTTCTAGTGGCCTTATTTAGCTTTTTTTATACATTTTTAGTGCCTAAATTCAAGAATAATGAGATCATCTCATCATTTCTAACTAGGCTCCTTCCTTTGTTATAAGGACTCGTTTACACAAAATGATGGTGAAATAATTTTTGTATCTACATAAAACATTCTATTCATTAGAGTTAGCATGTCTTTAAACTTTTGGTACTTTAAATCCATTAAATTCCAACAAGAAAATAAGTCATTGATTCTAATTAGCTTTTTTCCTAATATATATTGAATGGTTTAATTCTCAAGCAATGAGATTGTCTCATTATTTTTTAATAACAAGACATCTCTTTGGTTTTAAGGACTTATTTGCACAAAATGATCTAGTAATTAGCCTTTATGTCAATAATAAACTTCATATTCTTTTCAACAAGCTCATTTGTACATCTGAACCTATTGAATTCAATCAAGTAAATGAGTCATTGATCTTAGTTGGCTTTCCTTACAAATATTGATTGGTTTAATTCTCAAACAGTGAGACTACCTCTTCATATTTTGAAAACAAGGCTTCTCTTTTCATTATAAGTACACATTTACACAAAATGATCTCATAATTAACTCTTATGTTGATAGGAAACATTATATTCTTTGCAACAAGCTCATTTGTACATCTTTGGTTCCCTAAATCCATTGAATTCCATCAAACAAAGCTTTGATTGATGTCAACTAGCTTTCTATGTACATATTGAAGGTTTAACATCTTGAATGATGAGACCTTATCACCGTTTCTAGCTATCAAGGCTCTTTCCTTCATTGTAAAGACTCATTCAATCAAAATGACAGTAAAATTCACTTTTTTGGCTACACAAAAGACTCTATTCATTAGAACAAGCACATATGTTCCTCTTTGATATTCTAAATCCATTAAATTACATAAAGAAAATGAGTCATTAATCTTGATTAGCTTTCTTTATAGGTAATAAATGGTTCAATTCCCAAATAATGAGACTGTCTTTTCATTTTTTGATAATAAGACGTCTCTTTGGTTGAAATGATTTATTCACATTAAATGTTCAAGAAATTAACTTTCGTGTCCATTGTAAACATTATATTCTTTTCAACAAGCTCCTTTGTACAACTTTGGTACTATAAACCTATTGAATTCCTTGAAGTAGAGGTTAGTTTGATCTTTAGCTTTTCTTATAGCTATTTAATGTTGTAGTTCCTAACTAATGAGACTTTCTCTTCATTTCTAGCTAACAAGGCTCCTTCCTTCATCACAAGAACACATTTACACAAAATTAAGAACTCTCTATTGATGAAAGCCATAAAAGGTCATTACTAATTATTTTATCATTTGTTAATGATTTAAAACAAAAAGATATAGAATTAGACATTTTAGAAGATCACTCTTCTAATTTTGAGTTAGGTAAAATATGGTTACTATAAGGTTTTAAAGAAAAGTAAAGGCTTATTAGTCTTAACAAAAGAAGATACTATGATTTTTTATCTTAGAATAATTCCAAAAGAAGGTTATAGCCTTAAATAGAGATTCATAGAGTAAAAGGGCTAGCATCATCATCAAGCCTAATACGCCACCATAGCTTGGCATCTTTGGCAAGATACAAGCTTGTGAGGGTCACCTTTTCCTCAGCCAGGACCTGGGCAGCCATGAAGTATTGCTCCATGCCTCATAAGAAATTCTCGATAGCTTTTGCATCCCACTTCCCCTCGAAGGCTTTAGGGTTTGGCACCTTCATCTTCCATGATGAATCAGCACCCACACTAGGTTGGCTGCTAATGACCTTCTTGAGGACAGCAAGGTCACTTTCTACACCACCAAAGTGAGAAATCCAAGCAGAGTCAAGACTATTATAGTTAGCTTGTAAGAGACGTACCGATTCCTCTTTAATTTTTCATAACAAGACTTCTCTTATCATTGGAAGGGAAAATTTACACAAAATGATGATGAAATTAACATTTGTGTCAATACAAAACATTATATTCATTGAACCAAGCTCGTTTGCACATCTTTGGTGAATTTAATTGAAAATTGGTGTGATTAGTCTAGATGATAATTTCTTATACATATTTTTTTGTAAATAAGTGTTTTTTCATCAAATGAAGTAGCCATGTTAGTTTGAAATGAAGAAACAAGCTTGTTATTCAAGAATTGAAATAGTTGATATGTATAAGCACATTTGTGTCTACACAAAACATTATATTCATTGGAACAAGCACATTGTGCACTTTGACACTTTGTAGCCATTGAATTCCATCAAGTAAATTGAGTCATTAGTCTTTATTATCTTTCCTTATAGGTATTAAATTGTTTAATTCCTAGACAATGAGACTCTCTCTTTAATTTTTCATGACAAGACTCCACTTTTTGTTAGAAAAACAAATTTACGCAAAAAAATAGTTAAACTAACTTATGTGTCTACATAAAATATTATATTCTTTGCAACAAGCTTATTTCTTCCTCTTTGGTACTCCAAATCCATTGAAATTCATAAAAAAGAAAAAAGGTGTGATTGGTTTAGATTACCATGTCTTATACATATTTTTTTGTAAATGAGTGCTTGTAATGAATAATGAAGCTTTGTTAGTTAGAAATAAAGAGACAATCTCATTATTTAGGAATTGAGACACTTAATACATATAAGCACATTTGTGTCTACCCAAAATATTATATTCATTGGAACAAGCATGTTTGCACACCTTTAGTACTCTATACTTATTGAATTTCATCGAGTGAAATGAGTCATTGATCTTTATTACCATTCCTTATAGGTATTAAATTATTTAATTCCTAAATAATGAGACCATCTCTTCAATTTTTCATGATAAGACTTCACTTTTTATTAGAAGAAAAAATTTACACAAATTGATAGTGAAATTAACATTTCTGTTTACACAAAACATTACAATCATTGGAACAAGCACACTTGCAAAACTTTCGTACTTTGGACCCATTGAATTCCATCAAGTAAAATGAGTGTTTGTTCTTTATTATTTTTCCTTATAGGTATTGACTAGTTTAATTCCTAAATAACAAGACTGTCTCTTCAATTTTACATGATAAGACTTGACTTTTTATTGGAAGGACAAATTTACAATAAATAATGGTGAAATTAACATTTGTATCAACACAAATATTATATTCACTACAATAAGCTCATTTGTAAAAATGAGACCACCACTTCATTTCTTGCTAACAAGTCTTGTCCTTTTGTTGCCAAGACTCATCAAGACAAATGATCATGAAATGAATCATTTTATCGACACCAAACATTAGATTCTTTGTGATATGCACATGAATACACCTTTGGCAATCTATCCATTCAAGTCTATCAAATAACGGATTCATTGACCTTTGGCAATCTTGAAGGGTATGATCTATACTCCATTTCATGCTAATATGGCTTCCTCTTTCATTTAAATGACTCATTTAGAAAAAAATGATCATGAGTCATTGATCTTGATAAGTTATTCTTCTAGGAATTGGATGGTTGAATTCCTAAAGGATAAGACCCTACTTCATTTCATGCTAATGTGGCTTCTCCTTTCATTACAAAGACTCTTTTAGACAAAATGATCATGAAATTAAATTTTTCATCTACACCAAACATTAGGTTCCTTGCTCAAGTCAAAAGTACAATTTTGGTAGTCTAAATAAATCAATTGAAATCCATAAAACATAGAGGCCCTTAATCTTGATTAGATTTTTATACATGGTTGGAATGGTTGATTGCATGAAAGATTAGATTATCACTTCATTTCTTACTAAGAAGGCAACTTCTTTCATTTCAAGGAGTTATTCACATAAAATCATTATGAAATGAATTTTTTTATGTATGCCAAAGGTGAGATTCCTTGCACCAAGCACATCAATACAACTTTGGTAGTTTGAATCCATTAAAGTTCATCAAACGTAGCTGTAATTTATCATGATTAGGTTTTTTCACATGGTTAGAATGGTTCATCACATGAAAGGTGAGAATATCACTTCATGCATTGCTAAAATTGCTTCTCATTCTATTGTAACAAGCCATTCACACAAAATGATCTGGAAATTAACTTTTTCATCCACACTAACATTATATTCATTGTAACAAGTTTTTTTTTTTTAATCTTGATTTTCTTTTCTTACACATATTAAGTGGCTCATTTCCTACTAACAAGGCTTTTCCATTCTTAGCAAGGGCTCATTTACACAAAATGATTTGGAAATTAATTTTTTTTTTGTCAATACCAAACATTAAATTCATTAAAATAAACATGTCTATAAACCCTTGGTCATCTAAATCCATTGAATTTCATCAAACAAAGGAATCATTGATCTTAATAAGCCTTTCTTGTAGGTATTGAGTGGTTTAATTACTTAATAATGAGATTGACTCGTCATTTCTTTCAAACACAACTTCTCATTTTGTTAGGCTTTAGAAGATTCTAGCTGATCTAGAACCTCTATATTTTGAGGGTTTACTAGGTCTAGTAAGGACACTAGCATTTGGTGGTCCTGTGTTTGTTAGGCCTTGAGTTCTTAGATCTCCTGCTTGATGTTACTTATTTCATGTTTGAGGTCTATCAATGTGACAACCTTGGTTTAGGGTTAGTCAAACCATTTTTTAACATCTTTAAGATTATAAGGAGCTTGGATGGATTGATGAAATGGGTTTGGATTTGAAGTTAATGGGCTTTCAAGGAGTTTTTGTAGAAACTAGGATTTTTAGTTTGATCATTTCCTAGCATATCAAGTATCTCAAGGATTTGCTCTTGATCACACATTAGGACACTTACCATTCACTTCTAACCCTATTTCAAAAGAGGCTTCAAGTTCATCAACTTGGAGACCAACTTCATTCTTAGAAGATGGTTCAAAAGCACTAGCTTTCAAGGTCTCAACTAACAATGCCTATAGTTGGGCTTGAACAATATTAGGTAGTTCAAGGGCTTGGAGTTTTTCCTAAAGTTTATAGTATCTAAACATGTGACAAGGCTTACCATAGTTATAACAGACATATATAGATGTTTAGGCTTTTGTTTGTTTAGGCTTATTAGGTTTGGGCCTAAAAGTTGTTTTGGGCTTAGAAGATTGTTGGTGTTGGTTGGGCTTAGATTTTGAGTAAAAAGGATTTTTTTTATTTTGTATTGGGGGCCTATGCTTTCTTTTGGTCTTTTCTTTTTGATAGAGATTATCATCAAATTGGACACAAAAGGATCCTAACCCCTTTCAAGTCTACTTTTGTTCCCACTTGATCTATTTTTGGAGCTTTAAATATGCACAGATCTGTAGTCCTTCTTTCTAGACAAAGCTTATTAGTTCATTATAAGCCAACTAATGATAAGGAATTTGACCATTATATTAAGCTTGCAATTTAGATCTTTCCTTATTGTTGAGTAGCCTTGGTAATCCTACCAATGACATTTATTTTTTGAAAACTTGACTTGCATTGTCCCACTGCATGACACATGTTAGAAAAGTATCTTTGTGCCAATAGAATTTGTGTAGATATTTGCATTTAAGATTAGATAAGAGTTCAATGTTCTTATCCTTTATTATAAAAGAGAGGTTCACCATAAACATCTCTCTTGGTAGCTTGGAAAATGCTATCATGGTCAGCAAGAGTGAGTATGTGATCCCACCATCCTCTGAGTTGTCTTGAGAATCCTGTAACATGGATGTCAGCAATGGCTTGGTTAGAGGATGGTGAAATTTCCATTTATGTCAATACAAAACATCCTATTTATTAAAACAAGCACATATGTATACCTTCAGTATTCTGACTGCATTGAATTCCAATAAGTAAAAGAGTTAGTGATCTTGATTAGCTTTCCTTATAGTTATTTGATGGTTTTATTCCCAAACAGTGAGACTATTTTTTCATTTTCTGATAACAAGACTTCTCTCTCGTTGCAAGGGCTCATTCAACTAAAATGATCTTGTAATCAACTTCTGTGCCAATAATAATCATTATATTCTTTGCAACAAGCTCGTTTGTACATTTTTGGTGTTCTAAATCCATTTAGTTACATCAAAGAAAGGTGTGATTGGTCTAGATTACCATTTCTTATATATATTGAATGCTTTAATTCTTGAATAATGAGGCCTTCTTTTCATTGAGCTAACAAGGCTCCTTCCTTCATTGCAAGGACTCATTTAGACAAAATAATGGTGAAATTAACATTTGCATCTACACAAAACATTATATTCATGTGATTAAGCATGTTTGCACACCTTTGGTACTTTCAACCATTGAATTCCATCAAGTAAATTATTAATTGATCTTTAGCTTTCCTTATAGGTATTCAATGGTTTAATGTTTGAACAATGAGACCATCTCTTCATTTTTTGATAACAAGATTTCTCATTTTGTTGTAAGGACTCATTCACACAAAATGATCTCATAATTATCTTTTATGTCAATAGCAAACATTATATTCATAGCTACGTGCTCATTTATACATCTTTGGTAAACTAAATCCATTAAAAAAATTCAAGTTGTCAATGATCATTGTTAGCTTTCCTTATAGGTATTAAATTGTTTAATTCATAAATAATAAGACTCTCCTTATATTTTGACAACAAGACTTTTCGTTTCATTGCAATGACTTATTTACACAAAATTAGAGTAAAATTAACTTTTGTGTCTCTACAAATTATTATATCCATTGGAACAAGCATGTTTGTAGACTTTGGTACTTGGAACCCATTAAGTTCCATCAAGTAAATGAGTCTTTGATCCTGATTAGCTTTCCTTTTAAAGATATTTATTGGCTTAATTCTTAAACAATGAGACCACCTTTTCTTTTTTTTATTCTATTTTTTTATATATTCCTTGTATCTTCTTTTTATTAAAAGGATTTTTAAGTTTTTGTCATAAATGCTTATAAGTAATTTCATTAGTTAGAGAACTAATGAATCTTTCATTCCTTTGAATCTTTTTCTAAATCAATTCAATTTCTCTATATTGAAGAAGGAAGTAAATTTAAAGCTAATAAGCTTTTTGTTAATCTCTACATTTATGCATCATCATCTATTTTCTTTATTGAGTATGGCATGTGTAAGAAATGATTTCCTAATATGAAATCTTGTGATAGAATTTTAATCATCATAAAAGGAATTTTTAAACATATATCATCATTACAAATAACAACTTATGATAGCTTATATTTAATAACAAGCTTACTTTAATCGATAATGTTTAATATTTCTGTTGTTTTTGAAAAGTATTTTAAAGGTATTAGACCTTCTTAATACAGATTTAGTGTATTGGAGCCAAACCTAGTAAAGTATCTTTTGTTGGACACTTCACAAGTGCTAGATCTGAATCCAGTAAGGATGAAGATCTAGAAACCAAAATCTCAAATTATTTGCAATGCAACCTTTTTGTGAGATAGCCATCTAACACTTATGGTCAAACTAGTAGTACAAGAGGTGTAGATCTACATGGATAGGTCCCTCAAGCCACTTATGTGTCACTACAATAGGAATCTTGGAATCTCCTGGTGCCTCAACATCACAGGTCCAGTTTCTTATTAAGCTTGAGATACATCTTGAGCTCTATGTTTTGGAAAAAAAATTTTTGATTAAAAGAAAAATTTTAAGAAAAGAATTTTATAACTAGAATAATGCTAAAACAAGAAAATGGTTTTTCAAAAGTTTTCAAAATGAGAAAAAACTAGAAGTTTAGTAAGATTATTATGATTGGATGACCAAAAATAAAAAGCATGTTTTATTCAATGACTGGTTTGATGAGTACTATTTTCAATGGGGATATGAGTACCTATGGTCATATTTCACAAAGGAAGATGAATTATAAGCTCAAATCCAATCACAACAATGCAAGTTAATGAATGGCTCAAAAATAGAGTCAGTTGATCCTCCATGTGAATTTCAATTCAAGTACAAAGGCCCTTCTATTCTTATATCACCATTCAAAGTACATAGAGAGCATGAAAATCTTTGATCAAAAGATATACAAAAGCTTATTAAACAAATTGATTATACAAATAAAATTTTACAAATTATTGGCAACCAACTCTCAAAATGTAGTTGCCACTGTAATTTTTTTTTTCAATTTCAAAAGAAATTTCAAAATTTGCTACCATTGCTACAGAGTTTTCAACAACCTATTTTTAAACCCTTTCAAATTTCAAATGCATCATCAAATGAATTTCAGGAAGCTTTGATGCTTAGACTATAGACTCTAAAGGAATCTAAACTCGAAGCATCAATAAGCAAAGAGGTACAAACTTTGACTGCACTTGATGTTGGTTCATCTCAAGCTTTTGTGTTAGACCCAAAAATCACTAAAGGTACAACATCTCAAAGTGGAACAATTGGGAACATCTTCAAAGATTTACTATCACAGACCCATGGCTCTTGACCTTGCTTTTAAAGAAAAGTTAGCTTTTCTTCAAACAAAATATAATTGCAATTCAATTTATGAGTAGAATGTTGATGGATATTCTAAACATTAGATTTTGAATCTCCTTCAACAAATGACCATGGTGTCCAATGCATATAGGACCCATAGTCATACCTTTTACCATGCCATTATTGAGATCTTTGTTGCAGGATTGTCAAGAAAACTTAAAGGCTAGTTAGATCACATGCTCACTCTAATTGATGACAACAGTATTTTCCAAGCTATCAAGAGAGATGTTCATGGTGAACCTCTCCTTAATAATAACCAACAAATAATCCCCAATGTTGTGGCAAGTCTAATCTTTACCATAACAAAGAACTTTATTGGTGATTCATCTCACATAAAGGTTAAGAACACTACATTCTTATCTAATCTTAAATACAAATATTTGCATAACTTATGTTGGTACAAAAATATGTTTCTAACTCGTGTCATGCAACAAGATGATGCAAATCAAGTTTTTTGGAAAGAAAAGAATTTGGTAGAATTTCCAAGGCTAGTTGGCAATAAGGTAAGATCTAAATTGTAATATCAATATAATGGTTAAATTCCCTATCATTAGTTGGCCTATGGTGAACCGATAAGCTTTATCCAAAAAGAAACACTACAAATCTGTGTAGATTTAAAGCTCCAAAAATAAATCAAGTAGGAACAAAAGTAGACTCAAAAGGAGTTAGAATCCTCTTGTGCCCAATTTGATGATAATCTTTATTACAAAGAAAGACCAAAAGAAAGCATCGACCTAATACCAAATCAAAAAATTTTTTACACAAAATCTAAACCCAACCAACACTATCAATCTTCTAAGCCCAAAACAACTTTTAGGCCCAAACCTAATAAGCTTAAACAATCAAAAGCCTAGACATTTAGATATCTTTGTTATAATTGTGGTAAGGCTAGTCACATGTCTAGATACTATAAACTTCACAAAAAAAAAAAAAAACCTCTAAGCCCTTGAATTGCCTGATATTATTCTAGCCCAACTATAGGAATTATTGGTCAAAACCATATCAGCAAGTACTCGTAGACTATCAAAACCATATAAGCAAGTACTCTTAGACTATCTTCTGAGGATAAAGCTAGTCTCCAAGTTCACAAACTCAAAGCCTCTTTTGAAATAAGGTTAGAAGAGAAAGAGGTAAGTTTCCTAACATGTGCTTAAGTGCAAATCCTTGAGATACTTGATATGTTAGGAAATGATCAAGCTGAAGCCTAATTTCTAGAAAAGTTCCTTGAAAGCCCATCAACTTCAAATCCAAAGCCACTACTTCAATCCATCCAAGCTTCTTATAATCTCAAGGATGTTCTAAAAAAGTTTGACCAACCTTAAACCAAGTCTTATCTCAACCATGGTCAACGATCAACATGAACAAATGAAGGGATTTTGAAACAAGTCAAGGATCAACACGAACAAATTGTTTATTTCACATTTAAGCATTAAAATGACTGTCAAAGGTGGTATTTCACCATTAAACAAGAAATTTTGGCAATTGTTTTATGCATTTCAAAATTTTAGCATGATTTGCTAAATCAAAAATTCTTATTACACATTAATTGCAAGTAGCATAATTTATTTTACAAAAAGATGTTCAAAATATTGCATCCAAATAGATTTTTGCATGATGGCAAGCAATTTTAAGTGTTTTTGATTTTGAAATTGAACATATTTGAGGTTCTTCAAACTATTTACCATATTTTCTTACAAGAAAATTCTTGCTAGGAACAAGAACCTCAACCACAAAACATACCCACAATGCCCAGGAATTCCAAAAAGAAAGCCCAACAGGAAAAAGCCCAATCATAAACAACCCAACCAAAAGCATGGGTTGACATGTTCAACTTAAAAACCCAAAGCTCAAACCCTTTAGGTTCCTAAAACATTCCAAGCCCATGAAAGCAAGACATTGATGACTCTTCTGAGTCTTTAGCCTCAAGCCTGCCCAATATTGAATCCTTAAGCCCAAACCCAAAAAATTATGAAAGCTTGGTTCAATATAATGAATATAGTGAAGGTAACCATGCTTGTTATAAAAAAGAAATGAAGAGTTGAAGAGACGATCACATTATCTAGGAATTAAACCATTCAATATCAATAATGAGAGTAATCAAGAACAATGACTCCTTTGTTTAATAGAATTCAATAGATTTAGAGCACTAAAGATGTACAAATGTGCCTTTTCCAATAAATATAATGTTTTATGTAAATGCAAAATTTAATTTCTTCATCATTTTGTGTAAATGAGTCATTGTAATAAAGGAAGGAGAGTTGTTAGTTACAACTAAAGTGATGGTGCCATTATTTAGGGTTTAAGACACTTAATACATATAATAAAAGCTAATCAAGACCACTCATACCCTTTTTTTTTTAACAAAATTCAATGGGTTTAGAGTACCAAAGATGTGGAAACAAGCTTGTTGGAGTGAATATAGTTGTTGTTGGATGGCAAGTAGTTGAGAACAACAATTTAGTACCTAATTTACCCATAATATCTTCCAAAAGTAGCTCAAAAACCTTATTTCTTCATTTGAAACAATGCTTGGAGGCATGCCATGCAAACACACCTCTCTAAAGAACAATTTAACTACATTGTTTGTATCATCAATAGTATGGCATGGGATGAAGTGTGCCATCTTTAAAAACTTGTCAATAACAACAAATATAGAGTTCCCACCATTTTGATCATGACAGGTTTAGCACAAAGTCCCTAGATAAATCAACCCAAGGTTGGTTAGTTATGGGTAAAAGAGTGTAGAAGCCATAGGGTAAAACTCTAGATTTGGCCTATTTTCATGTTATGCACTTCTTACACACCTTATCAACAACTTGTTTCATATATAGCTAAAAGAAATGTTCAACTAAGACATCTAAGGTTTTTCTAACTCTGAAATGATGCAGTAGACCATCTCCCATGTGCTTCTCTCACAACCAACTCCCTTAAGGAACTAACTCATAGGCACACATAATCAATTTTCCCTAAAAATGAAATCCTCATGCCCATAAAATTTCCCAAAGGCTGACTTCATACATGTCCTATACACATTAGCAAAGTTGGGATCTTTCACATATAAATCTTTAATATATTCAAATCCTAACAATTTTGCACTAAGTATAGAGATAAGGGCATACTAGCAAAATAATGCATCAACTACCACATTCCCTTACCTTGTTTATATTTGATGATGTAGGGAAATATTTCAACGAATATGACCTATTTGGAATGTCTCTTGTTCAACTTCTTTCATTCCTTTATTTGCTTCAAGGATTTGTGGTTAGCATGGATGACAAACTCATTAGGCCAAAGGTAGTGCTACCATATGTCCAAGGCCTATACCAATGCGCACCTTTCCTTATCATAAGTGGGTTAACTAAGGGCTGCTCCACTTAGCTTTTCACTAAAGTAAGCAATTGGTTGAATTTTTCCATTAAAATACCTCCAATGCCAATACCTAAAACATCATACACAATCTAAAAAGTTTTAGCAAAGTTAGGTAAAACAAGTAAGGGTGTAGAACTAAATTTTTTTCTTGATTAAATTAAAATCCTTGTCTTGATCACTACTCCACTTAAATCCCACATTCCTTTTAACAATCTTAGTTAATGGTGCAGCAATGGTGCTAAAGGCCTTAACAAAGTGTCTATAGAAACTAGCACAAATTGCCCTAAACTTTTCCTTGTCAATGTCAATACCCCTAGCACTCATAACGTTAGCATACAATTCTTAAGGTTAGCATACAATTTCTTAAAATATAAAACACTTAGAATGGAACATAAATGATACAATTTTTTAAAACATAAAACACTTAGAATGGAACATAAATGATCAAGATGTTCATCTAAGTTTCTTCTGTAGACCAAAAATATCATCAAAATACACAACCACAAAATTACCAATGAATGCATGTAAACCATGATTCATCAATCTCATAAAAGTGCTTTAATGCATTAGTGAGACCAAATGGCATAACAAGCCATTTATACAAACCATACTTAGTTTTGAAAGTTGTTTTCCACTCATCCTAATTTGGTAATATCCACTTTTCAAATCAATTTTCAAAAAGACACATGAACCATGCAATTTATCCAATATGTCATCTAATCTAAGTATAGGATGGTGATACATTATAGTGATTTTGTTAACTACTCAACCATTAATGCAAATCCTCTGAGTCCCATCCTTCTTAGGCACATGCAATACTGAAACTACACATGGACTCATGCTCTTCCTTACATATCCCTTTTCCATGAGCTCATTAACTTGCCTTTGAAGCTCCTTTGTCTCTTCAAAATTACTTCTATAGGCCAATTAATTTGGAATTATCACACCATGGATGAATTCAATCCCATGTTCTATTCCCCTCAAAGGTGGTAAGTCTCTTGGTTGTTTGGAAAAAACATCATCAAATTCCTACAAAAGAGAAATTACAACACTAGGCAAAGAAGGCCTAAGCTCATTAGTACTAAAATAAGCCTCGTTGTATAAAAATACAATTATAGGCTATTTTAAATACAAACTCTCAATTTTTCTTTCTTACTTTCTTTCTTCTTTTCTTTTAGTCTTATCTCCTTTCTCTCCATTCTTTTCCTCTTGTTTCTTCTTAGCCTTAATTTCTTTTTCTTTTTCTCCCTCTCACTCTCTTTTTTATTCCTTCATTGATCATCTTATTGGCAAGGTGTCAAAGGTACAAGAGTAATGGGTTTATCATTTATTACAAAAGTATTTATTCTTAAACCCATCATGCATTACATGTTGATCATATTGCAATCATCTTCCCAACAAAATATGCCTAGCATGCATGGGTACATCGTCACAAAAGACCTCATTAGTATATCTCCCAATAGTAAATGATTCTAATGCCTACTTATTTCCCTTAACCTCCCCACATTCATTCAACCATTGAAGTGTATATAGACTTGGGTGCTTCATGGTAGGTAAATTAAGCTTTTTAACTAGAGTAACTACATTTGTACAATAGCCCCCATGAATGATCATGTTGCATACCTTATCTTTGATGTGCCACTATGTATGGAAGATATTTATCTCTTTGCACTTCATCTTCCTTGGCTTGTGCACCCAATGCTCATCTAGCCATGAACAAATCTCCTTCAACTAGTACTCCTTTCCATGAGTTAAATCCTCCAATGGTGGCATGGAATCATCATTGAACTCACTTTCTATCTCAATATCCCTATTACACCGCAACACCATGGTACAATTATTTAAACATTAAAATGCAATATGTCCCCTTCCTAGAAACTTAAACATTTAACATCTCTATTTTTACTAGGTTAGGAATTAGAATTATCTTTCTCCTTGTTAGGACTCACTTCCTTACTCTTGTAAGATTTGGCCTTGGGCTTATAATAAGCCTTACCATCCCATTTTCTCCAATTGGCTTCCAACATGAAGAGGAACCCAAATTCAGAGTACCAAAGGTGTACAATCATGTTTGTTCCAATGAATATAATTTTTGTGTAAACACAAAGTTAATTTCACCATGACTTTATATAAATGAGTCCTTACAACAAAGAGAAGTCATGTTAGCAAAAAATGAAGAGATGGTCTCATTGTTTAGGAAATTAAACCATTCAATACCTATAAGAAAAGCTAATTAAGAGTAATGACTCATTGACTTGATGGAATTCAATGGGTTTAAAGTGTTTGCCAAAGGTGTGCAAACATGCTTGGTCCAATGAAAATAATGTTTTGTGCAGACATAAAAGTCAATTTCACCATCCTTCTACGTAAATGAGTCCTTGCAATGAACAAAGCAACATTGTTAGCTAGAATGAAGAATTAATGTAGACCAAAAAGCTAATGTCTCATGATTCAAAAATTGAAACACATAATACGCATAAGAAAAGCTAATGTAGACCAATCAAACCTTTTTTGGATGGAATTCCATCACAAAAATGAGTCATTCATCTTCATTAGCATTCCTTATAGGTATTGAATGATTTAATTCTTGAACAATGAGACTGCCTCTTCACTTTTTGATAACGAGACTTCTATTTTGGTTACAAGGACTCATTCACACAAAATGATCTCGAAATTAACTTTTATGTAAATAGCAAACATCCTATTCATTGTAAGAAGCTTGTTTCTACGTCTTTAGTATTTTGAATCCATTGAAGTCCATCAAAACTAGGTGTGATTGGTCTAGATTACCTTTTCTTATACATATTGAAGTCCATTCTTCATTTCAAACTAACATGCTTATTTGTATAACTTTAGTACTCTAAACACATTGAATTCCTTCAAGCAAATAACTCAATGATCTTGATTTGACTTCCTAATAGGTATTAAATGGTTTAATTCCTAAATAATGAGATCATCTCTTCATTTTTTTTTTGATAATAAGACTTCTCTTTCAAAGTGAAGGACTCATTCACATAGAAATAATCTCATTGTTAACTTTTCTGCCAATAGCAAACATTATATTAATTGCAACATTTGTACATCTTTGGTACTATAAATCTATTGAATTCCATCAAGTAGATGAGTCATTGATTTTTTATTAGCTTTCTTTATAGGCATCAAAAGAGTTAACTTTTGGACAATGAGACCATCTCTTCATTTTTTTGATAACAAGACTTCTCTTTTCATTGCAAGGACTCATTCACACAAAAAATGATACCAAAATTAACTTTTGTCTTAACTTAAACAAACATTGTATTCATTGCAAGAAGCTCATCTCTCAACATCTTTAGTACTCTAAATCCATTGAATTTCATCTAAAACATGTGTGATTGGTCTAGATTACCTATATTACGTGTCTCTATTCCTAAATGGTACTCTAAATCCATTAAATTCCATCAAGCAAATGACTCATTGATCTTGATTTGCTTGCCTTATAAGTATTGAATGAGATGGTCTCTTCATTTTTTTGATAACAAGACTTCTCTTTTAATTGCAAGGACTCATTTACACAAAATAATCTTGTAATTAACTTTTTTGTTAATAGCAAACATTATATTCATTACAACAATCTCGTTTGTACATCTTTGATACTATAATACTTAATTCCATCAAGTAAATGAGTCATCAATCTTCATTAGATTTCCTTATAAGTATTAAATGCTTTAATTCTTAAAAAATGTGACTATCTCTTCATTCTTTGATAACACGACTTCTTTTTTCATTGCATGGACTCATTTACACAAAATGATGGTGAAATTAACTTTAGTGTCTACACAAAATATTATATTCATTAGAACAAGCATGTTTGTACTCCTTTGGTAGTTTAAATCCATCAAATTATGTCATGTAAATGAGTCATTGATCTTTGTTAGCTTTCATTGTAAGTATTAAATAGTTTAACTCTTGAATAATAAGACCATATTTTCATTTTTTGATAACAAGACTTCTCATTTCATTGAGAGGACTTATCCACTTAGAATGATCTTGTAATTAACTTTATATCAACAACAAACATTATATTTATCACAACAAGCTCATACATACATTTGTGGTACTCTAAGTCCATTGAATTTCATCAAAAGAAGCTGTGATTGGTCTATATTACCTTTACCTATATGTATTAAGTGTTTTAACTCTTGAATAATGATAACATCTCTTATTTCCATCTAACAAGGCTCTTCCTTCATTGAAAGAATCATTTACACAAAATGATGATGAAATTAACATTTACATCTACACAAACGAGTATATTCAACAAAACAAGCACATTTGTACATCTTTGCTACTCTAAATCTATTGAACTTCATTAAGTAAGTGAGGCATTAATCCTTACTAGTTTTTTGTATAGGTTTTGGATAGTTTAATTCCTAAATAATGAGAAGGTCTCTTCATTTTTTGATAACAAGACTTCTAATTTTATTGCAAAGACTCATTCACACAAAATGATCTTGTAATTAACTTTTGTATCAACATCAAACATTATATTCATTGCAACAGGCTTGTTTCTATATCTTTAATTTTCTAAATCCATTGAATTCCATCAAAAAGGTGTGATTTGTCTAAATTACCTTTTCCTATGCTTATTAAGTGTTTCAATTCCTAAATAAGGAGACCATCTCTTCATTTCTAACTAAAAAGTCTCCTTCCTTCATTGTAGGGAATCATTTACACAAAATGATGCAAAATTAACATTTGTGTCTACACAAAGCTCTCTATTCTTTGGAACAAGCACTTTTATACACCTTTGGTACTCTATATCTATGAAATTCCATTAAGGAAATGAGTCATTGATCTTCATTAACTTTCCTTATATTGAATGGTTTTATTCCCAAACAATGAGACTATCTCTTTATTTTCTAATAACAAGACTTCTCTTTTCATTGCATGGACTCATTTGAACAAATGATGGGGAAACATTATATTCATTGGAATAAGCATATTTGTACACCTTTGGTACTTTAAACTAATTGAATTCCATGAAGCAAAATAGTCATTGTTCTTGATTAGCTTTCCTTATAGGTATTGAACAATTTGATTGCCAAACAATGAGACTATCACTTCATTTTTTGAACTAGTCTTCTCTTTCCATTGCAAGGACTTGTTCACACATAATGATCTCACAATTAACTTTTGTATCAATATCAAACATTATATTCATTGCAACAAGCTTATTTGTACATCTTTGGTACTCTAAATCCATTGAATTTCATCAAAAAGATGGTGTGATTGGTCTAGATTACATTTTATTATATGTTTTGACTATTTTAATTCCTAAATAATGAGACCATCTAATGTGAACCCCAAAAGACGTGGCTTTGGGGCCTAATGTATATAAGGACTTCAAATAAAAACCTAAGAAAGCAAAAGTAGATTTCAATTATGCATAACCTAGACCCAATGTTTGAAGAACATGAACCTAAGGTGTAAAAAAGGATATGGACATCATACTCCAAAAAAGAAAGGATTTTGTAATGATAAGTTAGGTTAAACACCACACAAAGAGTTAGTTCTTGATAAGTTTTTTTAAAAGAATTAAAGGAGAAATTTTTCATATTTAGTTTCACTAATGTTCTACTTATTTTTTTTTACAATGAAATCAAGCCCATTTACAACCTAAATTAACAACCCTAACCTAGATAATGACAAACTTCTTTAATAAAGTAACAACAAATCTACTCCTAATTGCTTTAGTAGTTGTTCTAAATTAACAATCCCAACCCTAAAGATAATAATTATAAACTTCCTAAATAAGCTAACAACAAATTTACTCTATTTTTTTTTTTGGTGTTATTGTAGAAATCCTTACAATCACTTGACATAGACCCATTTAGCATGCTTAAACAATAAATAAAGCCTTGGCCTACGTTAAGATATGTTTTTTTTTGCCATTCAAACTTGAATTAGCTTCCTTAGCCCAAATTTCTTCAATTAGCCCATTAAGTGCCTCTTTCATCCTTTTAGCTCTTAAACATGTTATTGGCCCTTTTTGAATGCTCAGTGGACGTTTAGAAGCCCTTGATACATTAAACTTTTTATGGATCTCATCATTTTCCCTCTCCTTAAAAGGATTCAACCTTGAATCATCACTTAGATAAAAAAAAAAAGTCTATGTTGGGAATAAACTCGCATGCACTCCCTTTGTGTTTCACTCCACTTTCTTATAGTATGACACTCACTCTCACATTTGCACACTATATAAATTTATCTTTTCTCTCAAATTCCTTTATTGAAAAAAATAAAGTTCAATCAAAGTCACTCTATAACCATCTAATTCCATCAAATTAGAATCAAAGAAATTTAGGAATGAGCAATGAATTTAAGGTTATGGATTAGAAGAACTCAACAAGATTAAATTACAAAAACTGAAAAAAAAAATTATTTGATCCAAATCCTTGTAGGAAGTGGAAGGAAATAAGGAAATAAAGCCTTTATCTCCCTTTCACCTATTTAAATAGGATTTATTTTTGAAATAGGAAGGAATCAAATAGAATATTTTTTTTTTTTCTCCTTTTTTATTCTCTTTTTCTTTTCTCCTTTATCAAACAAGATTTTCATTTTTTGATCTTTTGCAAAGATTTAAATACAAAAAAAGATAAAAACTAGGGCTTATAGATTCAAAGAATAAGAGATTATAAAATGCAACTAAGAAGATGAACAAAAAAAATGAACCTCAAAATTAGAGAAGGAAACCTAATTCAAAGCCAAGTTCTAATACCAATTAGTTTGAACCCCAAAAGACATAGCTTTATGAAACCTCATTTCAACATTTTTGATACTTTTAACCCATTAAATTCCATCTAGTAAATAAGTCATTGTTCTTGATGTGCTTTCCTTACAAGTATTGAATGGTTTAATTATCAAACAAAGAGACTGTTACTTTATTTTTTTTTTAATAGGGGTTCTCTTTTCATTGCAAGGACTCATTCACACAAATGATTGCATAATTAACTTTTGTGTCAATAGTAAACGTTATATTACTTGTAACAAGCTCATTAGTATATCTTTGGTCTCTAAATCCAATGAATATTATCAAAAAAAAGGTATGATTAGTCTAGATTACCTTTTCTTATATGTATTGAGTGTTTGAATACCTAAATAAGGCCTTCTCTCCATTTCTAGCTAACAAGGCTCCTTCCTTCATTATAAGGACTCATTTACACAAAATGATGGTGAAATCAACTTTTATGTCTGCATAAAACATTATATTCATTGGAATGAGCATGTTTACACACCTTTGCTACTCTAAACCCACTGAATTCCATCATATCCATTGCACCAAGCTTGTTTGTTCATATTTAGTACTCTAAATCCTTGAATTCTATAAAAAAAAATAAAAGGTTTGATTGGTCTAAATTACCCTTTCTTATACACATCAAGTGTTTCAATTGTTGAATAATGAAATTTTCTTTATTTCTAATTGACAAGGCTCCTTCCTATGTTACAAGGGCTTAATTACACAAAATAATGGTGAAAAAAGGATAATCAAGTTCTATAACTCCTTTGTTTGATAAAATTGAATGAATTCAACTAACTAAAGTGACAAGGACAATATTGTTGCAATTAATATATTGTTTGTGACATACATCAATATTAATTTCATGATCATTTTATGTGAATAAGTCCATGCAACAATGAAAGCTTGTAAGTGACAAATTAAATGACTATTTCATTCTTTAAGAATTGAATCATTTAATGTCAACATGAAAAAGTAATCAATTTCTATGAATCCTTTGTTTGATGGAAATTAATGGATTTAGAGTGTAAAAGTGACAAGCACATTATTGTCAAGATTAATTTATTTTTTGGTGCATACATCAATGTTAATTTCATGATCATGTGTTGATGCAACTAATAGAGAAAGCTCGTAAGCAAGAAATTAGGCGATTGTTTCAATCTTTAAAATTTGGAACATTTAATGGTAGCCAAAAAAGATAATCAATTTCTATGACTCCTTTGTTGGATTGAATTCAATGGATTCAAAGTGCCAAAGTGATAAGGACATTAATTTTGTACTTAATATATTGCTTGGTACATACAGCAATATTAATATCATATTCATTTTGTGTGATTGAGTCCTTACAACTAATAGAGATGGTTTGTAAGTAATAAATTATGAAACTATTTCATTTTCTACAATTAAACCATTTAATACTTGTAAGAAAAGACAATAAAGTTCTACAACTCCTTTTTTTTTTTGATAGAACTTAATGGATTTAAAATGCCAAAAGTGACAAGGATGGTATTGTTGTGATTAATATATTGTTTAATGCATAAACCAACATAAAATTCATGGCCATTTTGTGTCAATGAGTCCATGTAACTAATAGAGAAAGCATGTAAGGGAGAAATTAAATGATAGTTTCTTTCTTTAAGAATTGAAACATTCAATGTTGGCAAGAAAGGACAATCAATTTCTATAACATCTTTGTTTGATGGAATTCAATGGATTCAAACTGCCAAAGTGACAATGACATTATTGTTATGAATAAATATTGCTTGGTACATGCACCAATGTTAATATCATGATCATTTTGTTTGAATGAGTCCTTGAAACTAAGGAGAAAGTTTGTAAGCAATGAATTAAGTAACTATTTCATTGTCCTACAATCGAAAAATTCAATGCCTATAAAAAAGGACAATCAAGTTCTATGACTCCTTTGTTTGATGGAATTCAATGGATTTAGAGTGCTAAAGTGACAAGGATGGTATTTTCATGATTAATATATTGTTTTGTACATACACTAATGTTAATTTCATGATTATTTTGGGTGAATGAGTCTTCATAACTAAAGAAGAAAGTTTGTAAGCAATAAATTAAGTGATTATTTCATTCTTCTACAATTAAACCATTCAATACCAACAAGAAAAGATAATCATGTTCTGTGACTCCTTTGTTTGATGCAATTCAATGGATTTAGAGTGCCAAAGTGATAAGAGCTGTATTGTCGTGACTAATATATTGTTTGCTAGATACACCAATGTTAATTTATTGATAATTTTGGTTAAATGAGTCCTTGTAACTAAAGGAAAAAGTTTGTAAGTGAGAAATTAAGGGACTATTTCACACTTTTAGAATTGACTCATTTAATGCCCACATGAAAAAAAACAATCACATTCAAAGACTCCTTTTCCTAATGGAATTCAATGGATTTAGAGTGTCAAAGTCACAAGGTTGTTATTATCTCAAATAACATATTGTTTGGCACATACACCAATGTTAATTTGATGATCATTATGTGTGAAACAATCATTACAACTAATGGAGAAAGTTTGCAAGCATTAAATTAAATGATTGTTTCATTCTTCTACAATTGAACCATTGAATGCTTGTAGGAAAAGACAATCAACTTCTATGACTCCTTTGTCTAATGGAATTCAATAGATTTAGAGTGCCAAAATGACAAGGATGGTATTGTTCCAATTAATATATTGTTTAGTACAAACACCAATGTTAAATTCATGTTCAGTTTGTGTGAATAAGTCCTTTCAACTAAAGGAGAAAGCTTGTAAGGAAGAAATTAAGTGACTATTTCACACTTCTAGAACTGACCCATTTAATGCATAACAGAAAAGACAATCATGTTCTAAAACTTCTTTCTTCTATGGAATTCAATGGGTTCAGAGTTTCAAAGTCATAAGGTCGTTATTTTCACAATTAATATATTGTTTGACACATACACCAATGTTAATTTCATGATCATTTTGTGTAAATGAGTCCTTACAACTAAAAGAGAAAGTTTGTAAGCAATATATTAAGTGATTATATAATTCTTCTACAATTAAACCATTGAAAGCTTGCAAGAAAAGACAATCAAGTTCTATAACTCCCTTGTTTGATGGAATTTAATGAACTGAAAGTGCCACTGTGGCAAGGACAATATTATAACAATTAATAAAATGTTTGGCACATACACTAATGTTAATTTCATGATCATTTTGTGTCAATAAGCCCTTACAACCAAAAGAGAAAGTTTGTAAGCAATAAATTAAGTGACTTTTCATGTTTCCATAATTGAACCATTGAATGCTTGCAAAAAAAGACAATCAAGTTCTATATCTCCTTTGTTTGATGTAATTCAATGGATTCAAAGTGCCAAAGTGACAAGGATAGTATTGTTGTGATTAATATAATTTTTTTTGCATAAATCAATGCTAATTTCATGATCATTCTGTGTGAATGACTCCTTGCAACTAATAGAGAAAGGTTGTAAGCAAAATTAAGCAACTATTTCATTCTTTAGGAATTGAAACTTTTAATTCTTGCAACAAAAGACAATTAAGTTTTTTGTCTTCATTGTTTGAAGGAATGCAATGGATTTAGAGTGCCAAAGTGATATAGATGGTATTGTCTTGATAAATATTTTCTTTTGTGCATGCACTAATGATAATTTCATGATCATTTTTGGTGAATGCATCCTTGCAATAAAAGGAGAAAGCTTGTAAGAGAGAAATTAAGTGTTTTTGTTTCATTTTTCTACAATTAAACCATTCAATACCTACAAGAAGAGCCAATTAACTTCTATGATTCCTTTGTTTGATGTAATTCAATGGATTCAAAGTGCCAAAGTGATAAGGATGGTGTTTTCCAAAGTGACAAGGATGTTATGGTTGTGATATATTGCTTGGTACATACACAAATGTTAACCATTTTGTGTGAGTAAGTCCTTGCACCAAAAGGAGAATGTAAAAAATGAATTAAGTGACTATTTCATTCCTCTACATTTGAACCATTTAATGGCTACAAGAAAAGATAATCAACATCTATGACTCCTTTGTTGATGTAATTCAATGGATTTAGAGTGCCAAAGTGATTAGGACGGTACTATCTCAACTAATATATTGTTTCACTAATGTTAATTTCATGATCATTGTGTGTGAATGCATCCTTACAATTAAAGGAGAATGCTTATAATTGAGAAATCAAGTAATTATTTCATTCATGAAGAATAGAACATTTATTACTAGTAAGAAAAGACAATCAAGTTTTATGTCTCATTTGTTGGATGGAATTCAATGGATTGATAGTTCCAAAGTGATAAGTACTAAATTGTCCCAATTAATATATTGTTTGTTGCATGAACAAATGTCAATTTCATGATAATTGAAGGATAATGCTTATAAGAGAGAAATTAAGCTACTATTTCATTCTTTTACAATTGAAACATTTAATGCCTACAAGAAAAGACAATCAAGTTTTATGACTTCATTGTTTGATGTAATTTATTGGATTTATAGTGCCAAAGTGATAGGGATGGTATTTCCATGATTTTTTTTTTTTTTTAGTGCATACTCTAATGTTAATTTAATGATTATTTTGTGGGAATAAGTTAACACAACTAATGGAGAAAGAATGGAAGCAAAAAAATTAGGTGACAATTTCAATCTTAGAATTTAAACTTTCAATGCTAGCATGAAGAAACAAACAATTTTTATGTCTCCTTTATTTATTGGTATTCAATGGATTCAAGTGTCAAAGTGATAAGGATGGTATTATCCCAATTAATATATTGTTTGGTGCAAACACTAATGTTAATTTCTTGATCACTTTGTATGAAAGAGTCCTTGCAATTAAAGGAGAAAGCTTGTAAGTGAAAACTTAAGTGACTCTTTCATTCTTTAAAAATAGAAAAATTCAATGCTAGCAAGAAAAAACAACCAAGGACTTAAAGTTTGTAAGTGAGAAATTAAGTAAATATTTTATTCTTTAAGAATTTAAACATTCATCACTAGCAAAAAAAAGACAAATTCAATGGATTTAAAGTGCCAAAGTGATAAGAAACATATTATCCTAATTAATATATTGTTTAGTGCATGCACTAATGTTAATTTCATGATCATTTTATGCGAATGCATCCTTGCAATTAAGGGAGAAAGCTTGTAAGTGAAAAATTAAGCATTCTCCTACTATTGAACCATTTAATGCCAACGAGAAAAGACAATCAAGTTTTATAACTCCTTTGTTTGACATAATTCAATGGATTCAAAGTGTCAAAGTCATAGGGAAGATATTGTCATGATTAATTTATGTTTTTGGCACATGCATTAATGTTAATTTCATGATCATTTTGTGTGAATGAATCCTTTGTTTGATGTAATTCAACAAATTCAGAGTGCCAAAGTCATAGGGACGATATTGTCAAGATTAATTAAATTTTTGGTGCATACACCAATGTTAATTTCATGATTATTTTACGTGAATAAGTTGATGCAACTAACAAAGAAAGCTTGTAGGCAAGAAATTAGGCTACTATTTGATTCTTTAATGATTGAAACATTTAATGCTAGTAAGAAAAGACAATCAAGTTCTATGTCTCCTTTGATCAATGGAATTTAATAGATTCAAAGTACCAAAGTGATAAGGACATTATTTCTGTGATTAATATATCACTTGGTATATACACCAATGTTAATGTAATGATCTTTTTGAGTGAATAAGTCCTTGCAACTAAAGGAGAAGCTCATAAGTGAGAAATTAAGTGACTATTTCATTCTTGTACAATCGATCCATTCAATGCTTGCAAGAAAAGCTAATCAAGTTCTATGAATCCTTTACTTCATGTGATTCAATGGATTCAAAGTGCCAAAGTGATAAGGATGGTATTGTCATGATTAATTTATTTTTAGTGCTTACACTAGTGTTAATTTCATGATTATTTTGTGTGAATGAGTCAATGTATTTGAAGGAGAAAGCCAATAAGGAAGAAATTAAGTGATTATTTTATTCTTTAAGAATTGAAACATTCAATGCATGCAAGAAAAGTTGATCAATTTTTATGACTCCTCTGTCCAATGAAATTCCATGGATTAAAGTATCAAAGTGACAAAGACATTATTGTCTTAATTAATAAATTTTTTAGTACATATGCCAACATTAATATCCTCATTATTTTGTGTGAATATATCCTTATAACTAAAGGAGATAGTTTATAAGTAATAAATTAAGTGACAGTTTCATTCTTCTACAATTAAACCATTTCATGCTTACAAGAAAACACAATTAACTTCTATGACTTCTTTGTCTTCTTTGTTTGATGGAATTTAATGGATTTAACTTGCCAAAGTGATAATAATGGTATTATTGAAATTAATATATTGTTTGGTGCATACACTAATATTAATTTCATGATCATTTTGTGTGAATAAGTCCTTGCAACTAGAGGAGACAGTTTGTAACCAATAAATTAAGTGACAATTTCATTCTTCTACAATTCCAACCTTTCAATGCCTATAAGAAAAGACAATAAACTTTGATGACTCCTTTGTTTGATGTAATTTAATGGATTCTAATTGCCAAAGTGATAAAGATGGTATTGTCCCAATTAGTATATTGTTTGGTGCATTCAATAATGTTAATTTCATGATCATTTTGAGTGAATGAGTACTTGCAATAAAAAAGAGAAACTTGTAAGCAAAAAATTAAGTGATTATTTCATTTTTTGAAAATTGAAATATTCAATGCCTACATAAAAAGACAATCAAGTTTTATGTCTCCTTTGTTTGATGCAATTCAATGCATTCAGAGTGCCAAAGGGATAAAGACAATATTGTCTTGATTAAAATATTATTTGGTGCATTCAATAATGTTAATTTCATGATTTTTTTTTTAAGTGAATGAGTACTTGCAATAAAAGGAGAAAACTTGTAAGTGAGAAATTAAGTGATTATTTCATTTTTTGAAAATTGAAACATTCAATGCCTACAAGAAAGGATAATGAAGTTCTATGTCTCCTTTGTTTGATGGAATTTAATGGATTTAGAGGGCTAAAGTGATCAGGATTGTATTATCTCAATTAAAATATTGTTTTTGCTGCATGCATTAGTGTTAATTTTTTGATTATTCTGTGTGAATAAGTTAATCCAACTAATGGAGAAAGCTTGCATGTGAGAAATTAGGTAGCTATTTCATTCTTTAAAATTTGAAATTTCAATGCTAGCAAGAAATAACAATCAAATTTTATGTCTTCTTTGTTTGATGGGATTTAATGGATTCAAAGTGACAAATCGATAGGGATGGTATTATTTTGATTAATATATTGTTTGGTGCATACTCTAATGTTAATTTCATGATCATTTTCTTTAAATTAGTCCTTGCATTTAAAGGAGAAAGCAAGTGGCTATTTAACTCTTTTACAATTGATCCATTCAATGCCTACAAGAAAAGACAATCAAGTTCTATGACTCCTTTGTTTGATTTAATTTAATGGATTCAAAGTGATAATAATGTGACAAGGATAGTATTGTCACAATTAATTTATCTTTTGGTCCATACAATAGTGTTAATTTTATGATTATTTTGTGTGAATGAGTCAATGTATCTAAAGGAGAATTCCTTTAAGTGAGAAATTAAGCAACTATTTCATTCTTTAAAACTTGAAACATTCAATACTTGCAAGAAAAGACAATTAATTTCTATGGCTATTTTGTTTGATGTAATTTAATGGATTTAGAGTACCAAAGAGATAAGGATGTTCTTATTGTGATTAATATATTGCTTGGTGCATTCACCAATGTTAATATCATGACCATTTTGTGTGAATAAGACCTTGCAACTAAAGGAGAAAAGTTGTAGGAAATAAATTACGTGATTGCTTCATTCTTTGAATATTGAACCACTCAATGCCTGCATTGATGTTAATCTCTTAATTATTTTGTGTGAAGCAAGAAATTAGGTGATTGTTTCAATTTTAAAAAATGGAACCTTTAATGTTAACAAGAAAAAACAATGAATTTCTCTATCTCATTTGTTTAATGGAATTGAATATATTCAAATGGCCAAAAAGATAAGGACAATATTGTCTTGATTAATATATTATTTGATGTATACACTAATGTTAATTTCATGATTATTTTGTGTCAATGAGTCCTTGCAATTGAAGGTGAAAGTTGTGTGAGAAATTAAGTGATTGTTACATTCTTGTACAATTGACCCATTCAATGCTTGCATGAAAAGATAATCAAGTTCTATGACTCCTTTGTTTGATGTAATTCAATGGATTCAGTGTGCCAAATGGATAAGGACAATATTGTCATGATTAATTCATTTTTTTGCGCATACATTAATGTTAATTTCATTATCATTATGTGTGAATATGTCTTTATAATTAAAGAAGAAAGCTTGTAAGTGAGAAATTAAGCCATTGTTTCATTCTTGTGCAATCAAACCATTCAATCCCTACAAGAAAGGATAATCAAGTTCTATGTCTCCATTGTTTGATGTAATTCAATGGATATAAGGTGCCAAAGTGATAGTGATGGTATTGTCATAGTTAATATATTTTTTTGGGGCCTACACTAGTGTTAATTTCATGATTATTTTGTGTGAATAAGTTGATGCTACTAATAAGGAAAGATTGTAAGTGAGATATTAGATGATAGATTCATTATTTTTAAGAATTGAAACATTTAATGTCAACAAGAAGAGATTATCAAGTTCTATCTCTCCTTTGATTATTGGAATTCTATTGATTCAAAGTGCCAAAGAGATAAGGGTGGCATTGTCCCAATTAAAAAATTGTTTAGTGCTTACACTAATGTTGATTTCATGATCATTTTGTGTGAATGAGTCCTTGCAATTAAAGGAGAAAGCTTGTTAGTGAGAAATCAAGTGACTATTTCATTCTTCTACAATTGATCAACTCAATGCCTACAAGAAAAGATAATCAAGTTATATGAATCATTTATTTGATGTAATTCAATGGATTTAGAGTACCAAAGTGACAAGGATAGTATTGTCACAATTAATTTATTTTTTGGTGCATACACTAATGTTAATTTCATGATTATTTTGTGTGAATAAGTTAATGCAACAAACAAAGAAAGCTTGTAAGTGAGAAATTAGATGGCTATTTCATTCCTCATGAATTCAAACATTCAATGCTTTGTTTGATGGCTCCTATAGGAAAAGACAATCAAGTTTGATGGCTCCTTTGTTTGATGTAATTCAATGAATTTATAGTGCTAAAAAGATGGAAATGATATTGTCATAATAAATATACTTTTTGGTGTATGCATCAGTGTTAATTTCATGAAAATTTTTAGTGAATAAGTTGATGCAACTAATAGAGAAAGATTGTAAGCAAGAAATTAGGCTAATATTTCATTCTTTAAAAATTGAATCATTCAATGCTAGCAAGAAAAACAATTAGTTTCTATGTCTCCTTATTTTGATGGAATTCAATGGATTGAAAGTACTAAGCTAATAAATATGGTATTGGCCTGATTAATATATTATTTGGTACATATACTAATGTTAATTTCATCATCATTTAGTGTGAATGTGTTCTTGCAATTAAAGGAGAAAGCTTGTAAGTGAGAAATAAAGCAATTATTTCATTTGTCTACAATCAAACCATTTAATGCCTACAAGAAAAGACAACCAAGTTCTATGACTCCTTTTTTTTGGTGTAATTTAATAGATTAAGGGTGCCAAAGTCACAATGACGATATTGCCATAGTTAATATATTTTCTAGTGCATACACTATTGTTAATTTCTTGATTATTTAGTGCAAATAAGTTAATGTGACAAAGAGGAAATGCTTGTAAGTGAGAAATTAGGTGACTGCTTAATTCTTTAAGAATTGAAACATTCAATGCTAGCAAGAAGAGATAATTTAGTTCTATGTCTCCTTTGATTGATGGAATTTAATCGATTCATATTACCAAAGTGATAAGTATAGTATTGTCCCGATTAATATATATTTTTTGTTGCATAAACTAATGTTAATTTCATAATCATTTTGTGTGAATGAGTCAATGCATTTAAAAAAGAAAGGTTGTAAGCGAAAAATTAAGTGATTATTTCATTCTTCTACAATTGATCCATTTAATATCTACAAGAAAAGACAATCAAGTTCTATGGCTCATTTGTTTAATGTGATTCAATGGATTCATAGTATCAAAGTGAAAGGGGCAGTATTATCATGATTAATATATTTTTTGGTGCATACACTAGTGCTAATTTCATGAATATTTTGTTTTGTGAGAATAAGTCGATGCAACCAACAAAGAAAGCTTATGAGCAAGAAATTAGGTGACTATTTCATTCTTTAAAAATTGAAACATTCAATGCTAGCAAAAAAACAATCAAGTTCTATGTCTCCTTTGTTTGATGGAATTCAATTGATTCATAGTGCCAAAGTGATCAGGATAGTGTTAACTAGATTAATATATTGTTTGGTGTATACACTAATGTTGATTTCATGATTATTTTGTGTGAATGCATTTTTGTAAATAAAAAAGAAAGCTTGTAAGCAAGAAACTAAGTGACTATTCCATTCTTCTACAATTCAACCATTTAATGACTACAATAAAAGGACAATCAAGTTCTATTACTTCTCTATTTGATGTTATTTAATGGGCTTAGAGTGTCAAAGTGACTAGGATGGTATTCGCATCATTAATATATTTTTTGGTACATACATCAATGTTAATTTCATTATTATTTTATATGAATAATTCAATGCAATTAATTAAGCAAGCTTGTAGGTAAGAAATTAAAGGATAGTTTAATTCCTTAAGAATTGAAACATTCAAGGCTAGCAAGAAAAGACAATTAAGTTCTATATCTCCTTTGATTGATGGAATTTAATAGATTCAAAGTACCAAAGTGATAAGGATGATATTGTATCATGATGATTTTTTGTGTATTAATCCTTTCAACTATAGGAGAAAAAACTTGTTAGCAAGAAATGTAGTGTGAGAGTTTCATTCTTTTAAAATTGAACCATTCAATACCTACAAGAAAAGACAAAAAATTTGAATGACTCCATTGTTTGATGGAATACAATGGATTCAAAGTGCTAAAGTCAAAAGGTCATTCTTTTCATAATTAATATATTGTTTTGTAATGTTAATTTCATGATCATTTTGTGTGATTGAGTCCTTGTAACAAAGGGAAAAAGGGATGGTTTCATTTTTTTGGAATTGAACCATCTAATACCTTAAAAAAGAAAGATAATCAAGTTTAATTACTCTTTCATTTAATAAAGTTCATTTGAGTTAGAGTGTTAAAGCCATACAATCATTATTGTTGTTGATTAATATAATGTTTGGTGCATACATTAATGTTAATTTGATGATAATTTTATGTGAATAAGTCCTTGCAATTAAAGGAAAAAGCTAGTAAGCAAGAAATGAACTAACTATTTCATTGTTCTATAATTGAACAATTTAATACTTACAAAAAAAAAACAGTAATGATCAATGACTCCCTTGTTTAACGAAATTCAATGGATTCGTAGAGTTAAACTCATAAGGTCATTATTGTTGTGATTAATATAATGTTTGTTGCATATATGAATGTCAATCTCATTATCATATTGAGTGAATGACTCCTTGCAACTATTGTAGAAAACTTGTTTGATTGAATTCAGTGGATTCATAGGGTGAAAATGATAAGTTCATTATTACCAATTTAATATAATGTTGGGTCCAAACACCAATGTTAAATTGATGATCATTTTGTGTCAATGAGTCCTTGCAACTAAAGGAGAAAACTTGTTAGTGAGGAATGAAGTGACAATTTCATTCTTTTTTAGAATTGAACCATTTAATACCTATAAGAAAAGACAATGATGGAATTGAATTGACACAGAGTACCAAGGTCATAAGGCCATTATTGTCACATCTAACATAATTTTTGGTGCATATATCAATATTAATTTCCATGTCTAATTTGTGTGAATGAGTCCTTCCAATTAAAGGAGAAAATTTGTAAGGATCAAATGAAGTGAGAGATTCATTCTACTAGATTTGAGTCATTTAATACCCACAAGAAAAGACAATCAAGTTCTATCACCCCCTTTTTTAGTGGAATTCATAATGCCAAAGTCACAAGGTCGTTATTACTACAATTAATATATTATTTAATGCATACACCAATATTAATTTGATCACCCCTTTATTCAGTGGAATTCATAATGCTAAAGGCATAAGGTTGTTATTGCTACAATTAATATATTGTTTGGTGAATACATTGATATTAATTTCAAATCATTTTCTATGAATGACTCCTTGCAACTAAAGGAGAAAACTTGTAAGCAAGAAATTAAGCAACTGTTTAATTCTTCTAGAATTTAACCATTAAATACCTATAATAAAAGATAGTCAAGTTCTATGACTCCTTTATTTAATGATATTCAATGGATTTAGAGTGTCAAATTCATAAGGTCATTATTATCATAGTTAATATAATGTTTGTTGCATACATCAATGTTCATTTCATGTTTAATTGGTGTGAATGAGTCCTTGCAACTAAAGGAGAAAACTTGTAAGAAAGAAACAAAGGAAAGGCTTCATTCTTCTTAATTTGAATTATATGTAAAAATTAATGGAAAGCTTATTAACTTTGACTTTATATCTGTCCCTTAGTATAGAGAGATAGATGGACTCCAAAGAAAAATTAAAAGAAAAGAAAAGTTTATTTCTTCTCTTCAAGTTGAAATTGCTTATAAATATTTACAAGAATAACTTTTTCCTCCTATTATCACTGCTAAAATATAGGAAAAAAAGAAAAATAATAGAATCATTGATATGTTTAAAAATTCCTACTATCTTTAAGGATATGAATGAACATATTATTGAATTACCTTATGAACCAAGCTTTAATGAAGTCAAATTCCAATGAAAGTCAACCCCATTGCTATAGGACCTAGGCATTTAGAAATATGAAAAACAAAATTACAACTCCTTAAGAAAGGACTTATTCAAAAAAGTACAAGTCCTAGGAGTTGTCCTACATTTTATGTGGAAAATGTAGCAAAATTGAAATGAGGTGTTCCTAGATTAGCTATCAATTATAAGCCTTTAAATAAGGCATTAACTTGAATTAGATATTTTCCTATCAAAAAGGATTTAGTCCATTAGCTTTTTGAAGCTAAAATATTTTCTAAATTTGTTATGAAAATTGGTAATTGGCAAATCCAGATTCATGAAAAAGATAACAATAAATTAGCATTTACAATATCTTTTCAATATTATGCATGGAATGTCATATGTTTTGGAATAAAAAAATGCTCCTTACAAATTTCAAAAGATTATGAAAGAAATATTCAATACCTATTCTACTATGATGATTTTTATATCAATGATGATTTCTCTAATACCATTAAACAACATTTTAAACATCTAAATTTGTTCATTAGTGTGATGAAAAGGGTAGGATTAACTACTTTAGCAAGAAAAATGAAGTTATTCCAACTAGGATTCGTTTCCTTCATCACTTCATTGAGAATGGTTCTATCATTCCCATTGATAGAGCAATTGAGTTTGCCTTAAAGTTTCTTGATGAAATTAGAGACAAACAAAAATTGCAAAGATTTTTTGTAGTTTGAATTATATTTCAAATTTTTATAAGAATTTAGCTTATAATGCTCAACCCTTCCATGCAAGATTGAAAAAAAAATTGCCTTCATGGACAGATAAACATACACATGTGGTCAAGGAAATAAAACTTAGAGACAAAGAACTCCCTTGCTTAGCTATACCCCATTTGGATGCCTTTAAAATTGTCAAAATAGATGCTTATGATAAAGGCTATAGTGGTATCCTTAAACAACATTTTCACTTTAAAGAACAACTTCACTATATTTCTAGAGAATGAAAAGGAGCTAGAGTTAATTACTTTACTATGAGAAAAAAGAAATTCTTTCCATAGTTTTATGCATGCAGAAATTTCAAAGTGATCTATTAAATAAAAAATTGCATTTAACAATTGATTGCAAAGCAACAAAAGATGTGCTTACTAAGGATGTCAAAAACATAGCATCCAAATAAATCTTTGCTAGATGGTAAGGAATTTTTTTTACATTTGACTTTGACATTGAATTATTAAAGGATATTCTAATTCACTCCTTGATTTTTTAACTCATGGATTTTTATAAGATAACTCAATTATTGGATTTACATTTTTCATAATGAATATTATGTTCAAGCATTTTGCATTTTTTCTTGAAATTAATTGTGGATTCCAAACTATTCTTTATATTTTCTCTTGGGATTGAATTATCACGCATTAATTTTCTTTTCATAAGTACGGTCATAAATGTTTATGTGCTTTTAAGGCAGGCACATCTCCAAATTCTGGCAAACAAAATTAGCAATGTTCACTTTTGTTAACCATTTGTCAAGCATAGGAGAAAAGTACCCTTGTTTTGGTACAAAATGTCTTAGTCTATTGAGTTTAATATGCTCTATTCTTGCAACCATAGTTATTAAATTTGGTCCAAACATTAACCCGAGCAGTTGACTAGGTTATTGGATCATTGGTTTAATTAGTAAGTCTATAGTTGGTCCAACCAAATCAATGTCTATAGTCATTTTTTCTTATTAAACATAACATCATAAGAAAAAGAAAATTATGAACATTGAAAAGAAACAAAAAAAAAAAAGGGCCATCACATACTTCTAAAGTGTTATAGATTCTCTAATTTTTGTTATTTCACTACAAGGATAAGAAAACTAAATTACCAACAAAATGTAATCCAAATTATCTTACATTATGAAGTTCAAATTTCAAGTTCAAATAATTTTAGATTTATAAATAGTCTAATACAATATAAGAAATTAATTTATCTATTATTATGAATTTCAAATTTCAAACTTTTGGAAAATTTTCTGGAATTTTAGTATCCTAATTAAAAGCATTGGCTTCATCACTCCCAAATCCATTTCCTATAGCTTAATTGGCAAGGTCTATATTATCAATGTCAATCTCTGTCTTATATATTCAAATCAACTTTACATCAAAATATAATAAACATTAATAGTAATGAAGAAATTACAAAGAAAGCTAGAAAATTATAATACCCAAGTAAAGAATAAAGAATATTTTAATTAGTACCATTATAGAATTGTTTTGGATGTTATATGTTGTCATCTCTTAACAAAATGTCTTCAATTTTAAACTAGAACTTGAATGGCCAACTTTTTCAAATTGGGTGCACTATTTTTATAGGTAGACCTCCATTCATTTATAGTTGCAATTATGAATATAATTAACTTATTTAATAGAAAAAATTGTAAAAGAAGGTAATGAATTAATAAATTACTAAAAGGCATGAAGTTATGATTAATTTTAACAAGATTATGTTCAAAATCTCCTTCCACATTAGTAAAAATCTTCATTTCATTTATTAGCTTATGTGTCAATGATTCATTTCCATAAGAACACCTCTCTAGTACATCCAAAAATAAAATAACTAATGGATATTTCTCAATCAATGCAATATCATATTGATATCTAGAATTTAACCAAACCCAGAAACATGAAGATTCTTATGTAGCTAATGGTCTCGTTGAGTATTAGTTATGTTCAAAAAATCTTGAAGTCTTGTCTTCTTTCAAAATCTCCTCATAATTTCTACTCTAGCTACATGAATAACCTTATATAGATATCTCATCACGAGCCTCTCATCATTATCAATAACTTGTAAAACATGAATCAAAGACTTAGTAATATGCATAATGAATGCATATTCTCTCTAAAATCTAGAGTTAACAAACCTCTTTCCTTTGACTTCTCTAGCATATGCACATGTGGTATAATCTTTTGATGCACTGTAGCCCTTAATGCATCTTTTTGAGCTAAGACACTTTGTAAGGCAACAAAATTAAGTTGGTATGGGATGAAATATTTCTCTTCTATTAGTAAACTTTCTCATCATGTGCAAAAGACAACAATGATTATAAAAGCATGGTAAACAAACGCCACTAACCTCAATCACGTTGCTTATATCATGGAGAATCAAATTAAAACAATGGGTTGCATAAGGAGATGAAAATAACATCTTTAATTTGCACTCTAATAATCTACTAGCAATCACATAATGGGACACATTGTTAGTTACCTTATGGACAACATTTTCAACACAAATGTTTGAAATGTCTTTATTGATTTTGAAGCATCAATTGACTTTAGAAAAATAGTTCTTTTGGGATAATAAACCAAAAAGTTTATCAAAGTTCTATAGTTTTGATCTACCTACCCCTCAATCATTAATGTATAGTTGGTCTTACTCCATATGACACGATAGCTTTTCACAAATTTTTTTCATCTCTTTAACATTCTTGGTTAACAAACAACCACAATAATCATGAAAAGATGGTGCCTCATCACCTAGTCCCATACCATAACAACCACAACCACCTATGGCATTAATAACTAGTTGATAGTAAATTGAATTTACAACATTAAAAGTTATGGAAGCATTTATCATCCATCTAGATACAAGAATATCACACCTTCTTATCACATCTTTGTTTTACAATATATTCTTCAAAGTTGGTTACGCACTAGGCCCTGTCCTTGACATAAAAAAAAGACTAAATTTCTCCTAATTGATTAACTCATTTTTTCCTTAGCTTGTATTAGCTTTCCCTTTCCTTTACAATTAGAATGAGAAAATGGAATTGAAGGCCATTGAACTTCTTGAATATCAACATCAAGATTTTGATATTGTTACTCTTCTAAGGCCTTGTATCTTACGTTAAAAAGTTTAACTCATTCAATGTTTCTTGTATTTTCCTTTTCTTTGAAGAATAATCCTCATGATTTTGCTTCATTTGATATCAAACATTAGGCCACACCTTCTGACAATAATCTACTTCCCCTTTCATACCTATTAATGTTACTTAACTTGATTAATACCTTACTTAACTAGATCAATACCTCCCCCCAAAAAAGATCCTTGTGCAGTACAAACACATCAATTTTTTTTCCTTCCATTACTTACTCTTTTATCATCAACCTCCTTGTAGTGTCCCTATGCTAAATTAGTCTTCTATCTAATATTGCTTCTTGTAGTTCTTGCAAGAGATAGTTTTAGAAGGACCAACATTTGATGGAGTCAAAGTTTCAGCAGAGGGTAGGGTGTTGTCATCTCCAATTGAAGACATCTGGCAACAAGAATAAAAACTTAAATAATAAACTTCTTAAGGCTAGCAAAAGGCCCTAGCCAAGAACTATGAATAGTGCTCAACTTGATTAATACCTTGCCTTTAAAAGATCTTTGTGCAGTACAAACACAACAATTTTTTCCTTCCACTACTTGCTGTTTCATAATCTTTCTTACAATGGCCCCATGTTAAATCAATTTTTTATTAAATATTCTTCCTATAGTTCTTGTAGGAGATGCACTTTTGGTAGAACCAACATTTAATGGAGTTAATGCTTTAGCAGTAGGCAAGATTTGATCATCTCCTGTTGAAAACATCAGACAACAAGAATACAAACATAAACTATAATAAATTTCATAAGACCAGTAAAAGGCCTAAGAATATTGGATGAGAAAGAAATAATTATGAAGTATTTCTAATTAATTGCATTGATGCTAAGCTGGACAATAAAAATGTAGTGAATTACACAAGAAAAACAAGGTTGATAATTATCATGTTAATCAACTATCCTATATTTCCCTGTTAAAATTCTAGAAAAAGCTGATTAAGTTTTTCCTATAGTTCTTGTAGGAGATGCACTTTTAGAAGAACCAACATTGGATGGAGTGAAAGCTTTAATAGTAGGCAAGGTGTTATCATTTCCTATTGAAGACATTAGACAACAATAATACAAGCATAAACAATAATAAATTTCATAAGACTAGAAAGAGGCCCTAGCCAACCACTAAGAATAATGGAAGAATCAAAAAGAATTATCAAGTATTTCTAGTTAATTGTGTTAGTGCCATTCTGGGCAATAAAAATGTAGTGAATTGTTCAAAAACAAAACAAGGAAAAGCATGGTTTCTAATTATCATGATAATCAAGTATTCTATATTTCCCTATTAAGATATTAGAAAAAGCTAATTGAGCTTTTCCTTTCTATTTGAATTTACCCTTATGCTCTATGTTTTTATAAAATTGCTATAAATTTCTTCTAAGGGCCAAAAAGAGTTAGCTAGATCATTGGATCTTGGCATGATATCCACAAGCTCACCTATAGCAACATAAACTCATGTATGTAGTCGATATACCCTCAATTAGTGGACCAAAGGAAAGATGTGAAACATAAGAAGCCAAATTGTAGGTTTTAGAATAATGAAAAGATATTAATCATTGTGATTAAATAACTAGAGTCAACTAGTTATCCAGCTTCTTAATTAGCTCAGATGACATTGTTTGATCCTTTGGATTCAAAGTTTGCTAAGTGATCAAGGAGAAAAATTATCCTATGTCCAAACTAATAGAGATATGAATTGATAGTATCATACTCAGAATTCTAGGAGAACAAAAATATTAAGGAAGAAAACCAAAAAATTCCAAGATGTAAACAAAGACAAAACCAAGTGACTACCTACTTTAATGGAAAGTTTTTTTAGAATAGCTTGAAAGAAAATCAATAGAGATAAAGAAAACTAAAAAATAGATATCCAACCTTTTAGTCTTATTGAAAAAAAAAAAAGACCCATATAATTCTATGCAAATACTCACATTACCTCCTTAGAACTTTTTGTTTGAGATGTAAAAAAAATACATTCAATTCTCCACATATATGGTACTAATTCATGGACGAGTTTGACATTTTGGCAATACATTATTTTTTCTAACTTTAAGTCTCATATAAGCTTTGACAAGTTTAATGAGATGCATTGGCAAAATAAATGGGTTACATATTAAACAATTTTATTTTTGTAAAATGTTATTTGAATAAATAATAGAAAGACAAACATATTTGTAAAGATAATAGAAAAGTACAAAAAAAAAGACACAAAAGAACATCAAACAAATAAATGAAGTAAACAAAATGTGCATTTAACTTGAAACGAATAACTAAGCTTTGCTTGGGCTCTTATATTTTAAAGAAATGGAAAGATTACGCAAGATTACCTCTAATTGCATAACTTGTAACTTATTAATGCTTTGCTTGGTTCTTTAGTTATTACTAAGGTTTTTGGTCATGGTACAATTAAGATAAGGAGTTTATGGATGAGCAAGGTTTTTAAGATGAATGGTAATAGGGTCAAACCTTTTTATGAAGGTTTTCAAGTGTAGAATATTAAGGCAATGGAGTTAGTGAAGCCCATTTATGCTGACTAAGGAAACATGTTGTCAAGCTAATGATATTAAACAAAGGCACTGCTTAGGAGGCAACCAAAGCATACTTTAGATTCTATTTTTTTGTAGTCTTTTTTTTTTTTTTGTTTTTCATAATTTCTCTATTACATTTGGCCTTACATTGAGAATAATGTAAGTTTTAAGTGGGTGGAGAGGTTTAGGTAGGATTTTGATTTCATTTTTTTTTAGTTTTGTGAAATAGTGATCATATGTTTATTTTTCAAAATTATGAAATTGGATTCTTTTTATAATATATTGCTTGGCTCAGGATTTTAGCAATGTTTAGTAAAATAGTGATAAGTGTGTTTAACTTTGTAATACTTAATTGAAATAATGCTTGTTGAGAGGTTACGTGTGTTTTGTAGTAATGCATGATTGAGCAGTGTGTGATTTGTCTTGAAATTGTTCTTCTTAAGCTAGTCCTAAACTTAGGTTTTAGTAAATAGGGTGTTTTCATTTAAAAATAATTAAAAAAAGGATGGCAAAAATGCAAAATTTTAATTCTACTCCACTATTGAACCTACCTAGTAGCTATGGATATTTCAGCAAAAGTTTTGACACTCACGTCAAACCATGACTTAAACATGAGTATATAAAGCACATTGATGTACATTTCCTTATTTTTGGGAATGTTTTAAGGAAAAATATCAGTTTTTCTTTTATGCTTTAATAAGGGATATCCTACTTTGCTACCTAGCTTGTGGTAGTAAAGAGGAATCATTGATAGGTGAACTATACATGAATTTGTCATTTTAGTTGCAAGACTTGCATTAACTAATTGAGTACAATTATGAATGGAGAGGAAAGAAATGAGTATGCTGTTATTTTATTTTACATTGCTGTAATTTACATTAGGTATGTAGGTTGAAAATTGAATGTAATTAGCATGTGCACTACAATGGTAGAGCTTCATAAATCCAAATTAGGTGATTCTAGTGCCTAAAATTGTTATGAATAAACCTAAGCCCAAAATATTTGTCTAATGATCCAAAATTAGTTGATAAGTCACTAAAAAATTTGTCACAGATTGAACTAAGTTAGTCTCAGTTTTTAACTCATAACTTGTGCCATGGACCTTTGTTTTGGGCTGGATTGAATGTGTTGAAAAGCTTAAGAAGAGGATGAAAACTTTGATGAAGAATGTAGACCCTAATTTAGACTATATCTACTCAAGAATCATCTTGGATAGTATTACATGAATTATATCACAATTATAGAAACAAGTTTATTGTAACCTCAAAAATTTAGGAGATTTTATTGGAGAGTCTTAGGGTTTTCATGTGTCAACTATGTACATGTTTTATGTTAGGAATAGTACCTTTTAGCTACTAAAAATTAAAGAAGATGAGATGGACACACAAGGAGGTTGACAAGCATAGCTTTAGTAAGCATTTGGTGATTTCAAAACAATTGAAATTTTGACGGAATAGAGTATTTAGTTATGTTGTTTTCTTTTCTATTGGAATTGTTTGAGTTATTTTGATTATATTGTTGATTGAATATTGTTTTAATTCATTCAATTAGGCCTCCTAAGTTGATTAAAAAATGGTTGATTGTTAGAGTTATGGATTGTGACCTATATTTATCCTATTCCTAATCACTGAGTAGCAATTAATAGGAAGGGGTTATGGACAAGTTTTTCTTTTATTGTTAAGAATAATTCAACACAAGTTAAAAAATTTGAGCTTGTGTGATTATTTCTCTAATTAACCTATTTTTCTAATTCTTAAGGATGCTAGTATATAATTCTAGAGAGTTTATTTTAAGGGTATAGTGATTAGGGTCTAAGTAAAGAATTTGAGTAATAAATCTTGTAGTTATCTAGGGTTAATAGTTCTAATAGAATTGAAGCAACATTATGGATAATTGAAAACATCAAATATCATAGTTGCAAATGAACCTTGAATTGGAATTTTTTTTAATTGATATTTCCATAAGTTAATTTGGTTAATCAAGTAGTTTACTTCAATTGTTATAAAGTTAGAATTTTAATCCCCAAAATTCATATTAGTGTAGTTAAGTTTAATTAATATCATAATTGCACATGAACCTAGAATTGGAATTTTGTTAATTGATATTTTTATGAGTTAATTTGGTTAATTAAGTAGTTTACTTTAATTGTTATAAAGTTAGAGTTTTTCCCCACCAAATCCATATTAGTGTATTTAAGTTTAATTAATATCATAGTTAGAGTTAATCAAGTAGTTCACTATCATCATTATGGTTAGCTTTCTTTAATATGAGAGGATCATTCATTACTTGAAACATGAGACCACATTTTATTACTTGACAATGGGACCTCCTTTTTATGTAGTTTGAATCCATTGAAATTTATCAAATAAAGGAACTTTTACTCTTGATTAGCTTTAGGAGAGATTGTTAATTACTTAAGAGTTAAGGTCATTACATAATTTAATGCCAATAATGCTTCTCCTTTCATTGCATTGTATCAGCCATAAAAAATAAGTATGCAATTGACATTCACATCTAGATAGAACATTAATTTCATTGCAACATGCATGTAAATATACTTTGGGTAGTTTGAATCCATTGAATTCAATCAAACAAATGACTCATTCATTTTGATTAACTTTTCTTACTTGGATAAAATGTTTCATTATCAAAAACTTGAGATTAACACTTCATTTCTAGCTTATAAGGCATTTGCTTCTCATTGCATGGGGTTATTCACATAAAGAAATTATGAATTTAACTTATATGTATCACTAATCATAAATTATATTGTGACATGCATGTTATTCAAATTTGAATAGTCTGAATGGATTGAAGTCCATCCAATAAGGAAGCTTTTACACTTGATTTACCTTCTTTCTTATGAATGTGTTGAAGTCTATCAAAGAAATTGAGAAATTAACTTAAATGTCCTACTGATGATTGACTTCATTGCAATATGCATTTTATTTAGTTTTGGTTAATGTGAATGCATTGAAGTCCATCTAATAAAGAAGCCTTTACTCTTGATTAGGCTTTTCCACTATGAGAGAGTTATTCATTGTTTGAAACCTATCTCTTGATTACTTCACAATAAGACTTCTACTTTGGGTAATTCAAATCCTTTGAAGTTAATTAAATAAAGATCTATTACTCTCAAATAGCTTTCTTAATTGGGAGGGTTCATTGTTTGAAACTTGAGATTGTCATTTGATTCCTTAACAATATAACTTCACCTTTGTTTAAAGGGAAAGATTCACACAAAATAATCAAATAATTAACATCTATTACTACACAAAACATTGATTTCATTGCAACATTCACTTAAATACACCTCAAGTAGTTTGAATCCATTAAATTCAATGAAACAAAGGAGTCATTCATCTTTATTAGTTTTTCTTAATAGCATAGAATGGTTCACTCTTGAAAGATGTGATTGACACTTCATTTCTAGGTGATAATGTTTCTCTTTTTGTTCCAAAGGAGTCATTCATCTTGATTAACTTTTCTTACATGCATTGAATGGCTAATTGCTGAAAGATGACAAAACACTTCAATCTTAGTTAATAAAGCTTCTCCTTCCACTTCAAGATGGGTAGTTTGAATCTAATTTATTTCATCAAACAAAGGAGTCATTCATACTGATAACTTAGGTGAATAGTATGATTCATTGTATAAAATAAGAAACCAATATTGTTTTTTAACTAATAAGGCTTTTCCTTTCATTGCATGGAGTTATTCACAAAATGAAATCATAAAATTAACTTAAATGTTTCCTCCATCACTAATTCCATTGTCATATGCATGTTATTTAGTTTTGCATAGTGTGAATGCATTAAAGTCCATCCAATAATTATTTATTGTTGGGTAAAAAAATGTTTATTGTTCAAAACATAAGTCTCTCTTATGATTTCTCAATAATACAACTTCATCTTATGTTACAAGGAATGAATCACATAAAAAAAATCATGCAATTAACACCCTGTCTTCAAAGAACATTAAACTCATTATAGCATGCACTACAACTTCACCTTTCATTAAAAGGAAAGATTCAAACAAAATATCAAACAATTAACATCAATTTCTACACAAAACATTAATTTCACTGCAACATTTTCATAAATACACCTCAATGAGTCTGAATCAATTGAATTCCATAAAACCAAAAGAAGTAATCCATCTTTAATAGCTTTTTTTCTTTTAAACTAAATAAAATGGTTCATTCTAGAACAATGAGATTGACACCTCATTTCTAAGTAAATATTCAATCAATGTAATAAAATCTAATCAAGATGAATGACTCCTTGAAATAAAATGATTCTCTTATTTTATTGTCAAATGCATAATGTTATTTGTTAGGTAATCTATATCTAATTGAGTCACTTCAACACAAAAGATATTATTCTTAATCAACTTTCTTTCTTATGAGAGAATCACTTATTGCTTGAAACATGAAACTATTTCTTGATTAATTAACATTAATACTTCCCCTATAGGTAGTTTGAATCCATTAAAGTCCATCCAACAAAAGAGCTATCACTTTCAATTAGATTTCTTTACCAAGAGAGAATCATTCATAGCTTAAAACTTGAGGCCATCACTTGATTCCTTTACAATAAGGCTTTCTTATTTTCTTGCAAGTAGTCATTCACATAAAATGATTATGTGATTAACATTCATGTATACATAAAACATTAAATTCATTGTGACATGCATATTAATAAACCTAAGGTAGTCAAAACCCATTCTGTTCTATCAAATAAAAGAGTCATTAATTCTACTTAACTTTTCTAACATGGATATAATAATGCATTGCTTAAAACATGACACCAGCATTTCGTTTCTAGCTAATAAAGCTTTCACATAAAGAAATTGAGAAAATAACCTAAATGTCCTACTGATCATTGATTCCATTGCTATATACAAGTAATTCATTTTTTAGTAGTGTGAATGCATTAAAGTCCATATAATAAAGAAGCTTTTACTCTTGATTAGCCTTCTCTACCATGAGAGATTTGTTCATTGCTTGAAACTTGTCTCTTTATTACTTCATAATAGGACTTCTTATTTGTGCAATTTGAATCTTTTAAAGTCAATTGGATAATAGAGCTAATACACTTCATTAGTTTTGTAAACCATGAGTAAATCTTTCTTATTTGAAACTTGTGACCCTTGCTTGATTCTTGTGCAATATGCTTCACCTTTCATTGCTGGGAATGATTCACACAAAATAATCATGCAATGTACATATATGTCTACACAAAAGCATTAATTTCACTACAACATGCAAGTAAATACATCTCAAGTAGTCTAAATCCAATAAATTTTTTAAAACAAAGGGGTTGTCTATCTTTAATAGCTTTTCTTGCACAAATAAAGTGGTTCATTGCTAGAAAGACTAGATTGAGACTTCATTTCTATGTAATAGGTTTCCTCTTTTTATTTCAAGAAGTCATTCATCTTAATTAGCATTTCATACATAAATTGAATAGTTAATTGCTTAAAGATAGGAACACACTTCATTCCTCACTAATAAGGCTTCTCCTTCAATTTTAAGTTGTCATTCACACAAAAAGAATAATGAAATTAACTTAAATGTCTACATTGATGGCTGATTTAATTATGAAATGCACATTATTATGTCCTCCTAAGTAATTTGTTTCCATTAAAGTTCATCCACTAAAGAATCTATTACTCTTGATCAACTTTCTTTCATATGAGAGAGAACCATTTATTACTTCAAACATGAGATCAATTTTAATTACTTGACAATAAGTCTTACTCCTCTAGGTAGTTTGAATCCATTGAACTCCATCAAGTAAAGTTGTTGTTACTCTTGGTTAGCTTTCTTTACCAAGAGAGAATCATTCGTTAGTTGAAACTTAAGGCCATCACCTAATTCCTTGGTGAGAAGGCTTCTTATTTTCTTGCAAGGATACATTCACATAAAAGGATCATGCAATTTATCAATGTCTACATAGAAAGTTAAATTAATTGTGACATTTAAATTTAATACAACTAAGGTAGTATGAATCCATTAAATTTTATAAAACAAAGTATTCATTCATTTTCATTACTTAATAAAGGAGACCATCACTTCACTTCTAGCTAATAAGATTTCTCTTTTCATTCCATTGATTGATTCACATAAAGGAATCATGAAAATAACTTAAATGTTTACACCAATCAATAATTTCATTACCAAAGGCATGTCATTCTATATTAGGAGTTTGAATCAATTGAAACCTATACAATAAAAGGCTATTACTCTTGATTAGATTCTTTCACTATCAAACAATCATTTATTATTTGAAATAAGAGACCACTTCTTGATTACTTCTCCTCTAGGTAGCTAAGTACATTGAAGTCTAATGAATAAAGGAGTTATTACTCTTGATTACCTTTCTTTACTAGAAGACAATTATTTATTACTTGAAACTTGAGACCATCACCTGATTCATTGGAAATAAGGCATCTCCATAAATTACATGGAATCATTTAAACAAAATGAGAGCATCTAATTAACATTCATGTTTACATTGAATATTGATTTTGTTGCAACATGCATGTCAATTCACCTTGGGTTGTCTAAATCCATTCAATTCCATCAAATAATAGTCATACATCTTGATTAGCTTTTCTTACATAGATAGAATGGTTCACTTCTTGAAACACAACACTATCACTTTATTTATTGCTAATATGACTTCTTTCATTCTAGGGAGTCATTAACACAAATGAAATCATGAAAGCAACTTAAATGTCTCCACCAATCATTAATTCCATTGCAAGAATCACATTATTCTATATTGGGTAGTCCAAATCTATCATAGTCCATCTAATAAAGAGGCTATTATACTTGATTAGCTTTCATTACAATGAGATAATAATTTGTTGCTTGAAATTTTAAATACCTTATTGATTACTTGACAATACAACATTTGCTCTAGGCACTCCAAATCAAATAATGTAGCTATTACTCTTATTAACTTTCTTTACAAGGATAGAATTGCTCATTTGTAGAAACTAAAGATTGTCACCAAATTCCTAGGTAGTAAGGCTTCTCTTTTTATTACAATGAATGATGCACGCAAAATAAGCATGCAATTAAAATTTATGTCTATACCAATATTAATTCCATTACAACATGCACATTAATACACCTTTGGTAGTTTGAATCAATTGAATTCCATTAAAAAAGAAGCCATTCATCATGGTTGCCTTTTCTTACATGGATATTCATTAGATGAAACAAAAGACCAAGACTTTATTTCTAGCTAATAAGGAATCTTTTTGCCTTCAAAAAGTAATTCACACTTTACACAAAATGAATCATTAAATTGACTAAAAAGTTTATAATAAACAATGATTCCCTTGTGAGATGCATATTATTCTATCTTTAGTAGTTCAAATGTATTGAAGTCCATCCAATAACAAAGCCTTTACTCTTAATTAGCCTTCTTTACTATGATAAATTTGTTCATTATTTGAAACATGAGTTTATCTCATTATTACTTGTAATAAGGCTTCTCATTTTGTTAGTCTAAAACAATTGAAGGCCATTGAATAAAGGAGCTATTACTGTAGACTAATTTTCTTTACAAGGAAAGATATTCATTGCTTAAAACTTAGGGCCATCACCTAATTCCCTTTGTAATAACACTTGTAAGGAATCATTCACAAACAATAATTATTTAATTAACATCTATGTCTATAAAGAAAAATTAATTTCATTATGATATACACTTTAATACCCTTCATTAGTTCAATTTATTTCCATGAAACAAACAAGTCATTAATCTTGAATAGTTTTTCTTTACATGGATATAATGGTTCATTCCTTGAAACATGAGACTCACACTTTTTATGTCCAACTAATGAGGCTTCTCCTTTTGTTGCAAGAAGGCATTCACACAAAGGAATTGTGAAATTAACTTAAATGTCTACAATAATCACTAATTTAATTGTAAGGTATGTGTTATTATGTCATGGGTAAGTTGAATCCATTAAAGAAGCCATTATTCTTAAATGGCTTTCATTACTACAAGAGAATTGTTTATTACTTGAAAAACGAGACATCTCTTCATTACTATAAAAAAAAGATTTCTGTTCAAGGTAGTTTGAATCAATTGAAGTCCATCAAGTAAAGAAGCTATTTCTTTTGATTAGCTTTCTTTACTTGGATATATTTGTTCATTGCTAAAAACATGATACTATTAACTAATTCCTTTGCAATAAGGTATCTTCTTTCACTGAAAGGGATCCTTCATTGAAAATGAGCATAAAATTAACATCTATGTCTACAACAAATATTAATTTCATTGTGACACGCACATTACTACACCTTTGGTAGCTTGAATCTATTGATTTCCATCAAACAAGAGAGTTTTCATCTTGAATAGCTTTTTAAACTTGGATAGAATGGTTCATTGCTTGAAGGATGGGACTATCACTTCATTTCTATGTAATAAGGCTCCTCCTTTTGTTTTATAGAGTCATTCACGTAAAGGAATCATGAAATTGACCTAAATGTCTACACCCATCATTGATTCCATTGCAAAATGTATGTGATTCTATCTTGGGAAGTCTAAATCCATTGAAATCCTTCCTATAAAGAAATACATGCAAAGATCATTTAACCACATGGGGGAAATATGTAGAAATTTTTGTAGAATGACCAAGGTGCCCATTTTCAATGATGGTTAATGTAGTGTTAGTGTTAAAGAAGAAGAATAAGAAGAGGAGAAGAAATTTTCTGGAGAAAAGCTTAAAACTTCATTGTAGTAGCTTAGTTCCTAATGTAGGGATCACCGTTTACAAAACAACTCTTGTACTTGCTTTAACAACTATCAATATTTACAATCTAACTTTCCCTAAACTTAAGGAATACAACTAAACTTGGCTAATAACTACCAAGTACAAAAATTAGTTACTTTGACTTCAAGTAATTTGTTGGTTCTCAACTTCTTAGCTTCTACTTCTGCTTTTCAGCTCCTTCTTCTACTTCAAAAGTTTCTTTTCTAACTTCTTGAGTCTCTAACAAAATTGTCATGTGCTTCCTCTCCTAAAGATTTTATTGGACGCTCCAAGCATGACTTCCAACTTTTGAAATTTGGACTTTGGTAGAGACTTTGTTAAAATATCTACTAGTTGATCTTCTCTGATCTGCAACACTTTAATTTTAATTTTATTCTTTCATTTCTTTTAGCTTTGCTAAATGCATGATACTTGACATTTGTATGCTTTGTCCTCCCATACTGCATTGGAATATTTGCAATTCTAATTATAGATTTGTTGTCACACATAATTGTTGTTGCTACTATTAGCTCAAAGCAAACCTTGAGAATTTTTCTCTCCCAAGTTGCTTGGTTGGCTGCTGCACCTACTTCTGCTGCCACTACAGACTTTACCTCTACAGTGGATTGGGCTAGCACCTCTTTCTTCTTGGAATTCCAAGAAAAAATTCCTAAATCAAGTGAGAAAACATAGCTTGAGGTGCTTTTTATATCTTTCAAGCTACTTGCCTAATCATTGTCCAAAAAACCTATCAATTTGCCCTCTTCAACTGGTTCATAACTTATTCCAATCTGACTTGTCCCTTTTGAGTACCTTGGGACTCTCTTAGCTACATCATACCAAACATTAGATGGACTTTACATACATCAAACCATAATAATAGACTAGCTACAAACATCAAGTCTGCTCTTAGGGCAATTTGGTATATCAAATTCCAATTAAACTTCTATATTTGGATGCATCTGCTAGCTCTACATTATCTTCATTTCCTAGCTTTACATTGACAACCAGTGGTGTGGTTTGGCACTGGTTTGGAATGTTGCATTCTAAACCTTTTTTAAAATTTTTTAGGCATACTTCTTATGACATAGGAGGATGCCCTCATTAAACTGATTAATTTCAAGCCCAAGGACGTACCCCATGTGTCCTAAGTCTGACATGTCAAACTAACATTGCATTTCAACTTTGAACTTCATTAATTCCTATACATTTCTTCCTATCACAAATAAATTATCAATATAAATTTTTCATGACTACAATATGGCATCATTATCACTCCTCCTGAAGTGCTAACTACACAAGAAAGAGTCTATTCTATTGTGCCAAGCTCTAAGAGCCTATTTTAGGCCATACAAGAAAGAGTTTATAAGATCTACTTATAAACTTTCTATTCACTATGTTTTCCTTCAAAGTCTTTAGGTTGAGCAACATAAATCTCCTCATTTAAAATTTTATTTAGTAATGCAAATTTGGCATCTAAATGAGAGATTTTCCATCTCATTTGATCTATAATTACTATCAAAATTCTAGAAGTGTCCATTTTGTTAGTGTAATTAATTCCAGGCTGATAAGAATAGCCTTTGACCACAAGTCTTACCTTATATTTGTTCACAACTCCATTACAATTTAGTTTTACCCTAAATAACCAATTCACTCTTATCACCTATGTGTTGTCAAGTTTCTTAACTAAGACCCAAGTTTGATTTTTCTTTATCATGCCAATCTCCTCCTTCATTGCTACATTCCACACATCACCCTTACGAGCTTCTTCATAGGTGGTAGGTTCTATTATAAGTCTGTTAAATCTATGCTAAACATTAGCCAAAGGTCATATGTCTTTAATGGGAGGATGATTATAGCTATCAGATTCAACCTCAAAATTAATATCTCTAGAATCAATAATTTTGTTGCAAGTTCCTTTCAATTTGTGACTTATTCCTATCCTAGTAAGCTCCCTTATCAATCTTAATGTCTCTCCTAACAATGACTTTTCCACTTTTCTACTTTCTCATCTAGCTTGCTTCTCTTTACATCTAGCATGTGTGTGTAACACAAGGAACCAAACACTCTCAAGTGTTTAAGAGAAGGCTTAAAGTCACTCCAAGCTTCAATTAGAATCTTCCCCATTACTACTTTTGATGGCATCTTGTTCTACTAATAAATGATTATGTTAATAGCTTTTGCCTAGAAGGATTTTGGTAACTTCTTCTCAAAGTGCATGCACCTTGCCATCTCTAGTACTCATCTATTCTTTGTCTTTACCACTATATTTTGTTTTGAAATGTAGCTAATTGTCAACTATTGTTGGATCCCCTACTCTAAATATTGGTTAAATCCCCAAAAACATACTTATTTCCAATGTCTAATCTCAAGTTCTTCAAAACTTTTGCACATTGAGTTTCAACAAAAACTTTAAACTACATGAATAGCCCAAAAACATATGACTTTTCCTTCATGAAGTACATCAAGGTCTTTCTTGACTAGTCATTCATGAACAAAAGGAAATAATTTATTTTGCAAGAATATGTCTCCATTAGTCCACAAACATCAAAATTGATCAACTGAAGCTTCCCTTTAGCTCTCCAAGCACCTTGTATAGGAAAAGATAATTTTTGCTACATGCCTAATTCATAACTTTCACATGCATTGAAAAAGACTTTGATAGTAGGCAAATCGTCTACAAATTCTTGTTTTTCTACTAAGGCTCTTTTGCCACAGTTTAGAATCATTCATCACTTTACTATTTTGCATTCTAACATTTCAATTGAATTCAAGTTCTTAATAAAAATCCTATTCTCTATAAGAACATTAATGAATTATATGCCAATAGGATCATAAAGCAAACAATTTTTATCCTTGAACAAGAAGTTAAAGCCCTTTTGCATCATTTCCCCTACATTGTCAATCTTTACCACATGTATGAATGGTGTCAAATGACTTGAATAGATCAGCATGGCTAGTCATGTGATAAGTACAACCACTAAGCAGAAATCAAGATCTCTAATTCTTTGCTCTCGTCACTATTAAAGCTATAATCAAATGTTCATTTTTTACCTCCTCTTTAGTGAAATTAGATTTTCGAGATTGTTGGCCTGAACTTTGCTTTAACTTCTTTTAATATGACCAAATTTGGAGCAAATCTTGCACTAAACCTTGCCTTTCCAATAATAATAGTCATCCCTTACATGATTAATCTTTTTGTTGATAGGACAAGTTAATAACTTTCCTCCTTTCGCATGATTCTTTTTGGACCCATGAAATATTTAAAGGTAGTTTCCTTGTGTCTTTTAAAGCTAATGGCTTCAACTTCAATTAAGCTTGCAATGTAACTTCCACACCACCTTTAGTTCTCAAGCTTCTCCTTTGCTCCTAAGCTTCAAGTGACTTACGAGAATTAAAATACACTTCTTGAACTTTCTAAAGTGGGCTTATTTGTAGAGATTCAAGAAGAATTATGCCATAAATTGTGTCCCTAATCCAACTTCTAGGCTAGTCAAAGCTATCCTAATATAATTAGGAGTTATTGTCTGAAAAAGCTAAGTTGGTTTGAAAGAGGAATGATGAGATCCTTCTAATTAGGAAATTATTATTATTAATTACTTTATTTAATATTTGTTTTTTTTTTTTCTGAATTAATATGCGAAATTATATCTATAATAGTAGTCTCTTAAGTCTATATAATTGTAAAGACCTATAGCTTTTGGAATCAAGCAATCAATAATATTATTAGAGCATTTAGCTTATTGGAGGCTGATCCCCTCGAAGAAATCATTAGAAGTCGATCCCCTCGAAGTGATCATTGGAGGCCAATCCCCTCAAAGAGATCAATCCTATCCCTTTTTCTTATTTCAAATCCCTAAATCTCAATCCCTACTTCCAAATCCCTAATCACAAAACCCTAGGTTGTCAACATTTGGTATCAGAGCGGCATTCTTAGGGATTTCACTTTTACTCCTTCTTTACAAAAAAAAAAAAAAAAAAAAAAAAAAAAAAATTTTTATGCCCTTACCCGACAACAAAAGAAAAATTTGGGTATCACCAATTTGCAATCTTACACTATGTCTTCACACAACTCTTCTAATTCTGACACTAGAATATCTCGAGTTGAAAAATCTATCAAAAAGCTCAAATAGATGCAAGAGTCCTTTAAAAGACTTAAGCATATAGTTCTTTCTAAAGCACATAATGATAGTGTTCAAGGAGAGCTCACAACAATTCGTCAGACATCCACCATCCTAGAATATCATAGTCAATTTGAGCAATTGATTAATCAATATAAAGATTGGTAAGAAAGGCAATTAGTGGAAATATCATTGATGAACTTATTCCTGACATTCAACATGAAGTCAAAAAACTCACTACCCACAGATGATGGTAGTTGTTATTTCCTTTGCTTGCCTATATGAAAAGAGGCTAGGCACTAAAATTTATCACCCAATTGCTAAAGAAGCCAGCAAACCTACAGATGTTGAGAAAGCTAAAGAGACAAAGCATGACCTTGTGCATTGCAAAGATTTTGGTGATGATATTGATTCAAAGAGTAAGGATACCAATTCAAAGCATGATGCTATGGGTGACAAAGATTCTGATGATGACATTAATTTGGAGTTAAAAGTTGTGAAAAGCCAAGATTTTGGTCATGATATCAACTTAGAGCATGAAATTATGGATGAAAAAAATTATGGTAAACTTATCATACCATTAATTCAATATTCTAATTTGTCATCCATGAAAATTGATGAATCGTTCAAAAAATTTATGGAGATTGTTGAATTTTTCAAGGAAGAACAAGTCATTGTGGTTGAATTAATGAATGAGAAGCTGAAGCTGACCAAACAACTTATTCCTTTGAAGATGTGTAACAAGTTCAAGGTGCACATTGCAGTTGATATTTTATGGCATATTTCAAAGAGAAATTATTGTGTCAAAAGTAATACAACATTCAATTATCATATAAGAGAAGTTTATCATAAAATAGAAGTTGCATGGAAGAAGGTAAGATTAAAGAAGACCATTGATCGAGACAAGTTTTTGGAAGGAGTTCCATGGAATAAGGTCAGATAGATAAGCCTTAAGGACAAGGCTAATTTGAAGAGTGGGAGAATGATGAGATCCTTCTAATTAGGAAATTATTATTATTAATTATTTTATTTAATATTTGTCTTTTACTATTTCCAAATTAATAGGCGAGATTATATCCGTAATAGTAGTCTGTTAAGTCTATATAATTGTAATGTCCTTTGGCTTTTGGAATCAAGCAATCAATAATATTATTAGAGCATTTAGCTTATTGGAGGCTAATCCCCTCGAAGAGATCCTTGGAGGCTAATCCCCTTGAAGCGATCATTGGAGGGCCAATCCCCTTAAAGAGATCAATCCTATCCCTTTTTTTTTTTTTTCAAATCCCCCAAATCTCAATCCCTACTTCCAAATTCCTAATCATAAAACCCTAGGTTCTCAACAAGGAAGTGTTTATCCTTCTTTAGGTTATTTTTGTTGTCTCTTAAAGCTATAAATAGACATGTTAGGGCTCCAAAAACACATATATACACATACCACTCTTTTTCCTTGTTTCCTGAACACACCTATTATAAGCAAGGCTAAGGTGTTTCAATTTTAAGGATTGAAATCATTAGATGAAGCATTATAAGACTTAATGATTTTTATTTCTACTTTAATTCTTTACTTTGAATTCTCATGTTATTCAATTATTATTATTTATAATTATATTGTTATATTGTTATATTGTTTGATTTGTTAGGAGCATACTACACAACTATACTTTATGGTCTAAAGCTAATTCAAAATTCAAGTTTGTAATTCTAATGCTAATGAGCAAATAGAAAATTATAATTATGGTCATCTTTATCTAATTTCTGTGGAGAAAATGGTCTAAATTAAACAAATCAACTTGTGAATTAGTTGTTTAGGTTCAATTATCATTCTTATCTTAATACTACCAATAAATTATATTCAAAGAGCTTGTCCTAGGTAGTTTTATTGATAAGAGATTAATTCAACCTTTGTCACAATTAACAATGAACTAAGGAAATATTTAGAATAATAGAGTTTTCCATTATTCTAAACCAAATATTCAATTAATAAATTAATGATTAATTATGAATCCAAGGTGTAAATATTCTTATTATCAAAGATGTTTTCATCTATTAATTTTATTTACAATTAGTTTTTTTTGTTTTTTTTTTTTTATTAGCTTAATAAAAACCAAATTCCTCCCTCTTTACTCTTTTATTTGCATGAATTCACAAGAATTAAGGTCATTAGTTAATGATGGTGTTACAATTATGGCATCATTTATGTTTTATTTTTTACAATTTATGCTTGTAAATTGGTCATTTGATTTGTTTAGTAAGTGCTTTGTAGGTAAGTGATTATAAAAGTAAATTTTGATGATTATGACATGAATTGGAGGACAAAATGTCAAAGGAGTCAAAGGAAATTAATTTACAAGACATCCTAAACAAATTCCTATAACCAACCATTTGAATACCTTAACAAAATTTGGGGTGTTAGATTGATGCGACTCTTGAACTTACAAAAAGTTTAGACATCGGTCTACAACTTTTGAGTTGATAGCTTGATTCAATTTAATCAATTTCAATGTAGAAACTTCATTGCAAGTTGATTTTGCTAAAATTGAGATTTAAAATGTGATTTTAATGAGATCATTGGGCATGATTTGTGGCAAGAGATCAACAGCAAGGATTAGAAGTTTCTTTCTTACTCTCTCTCTTTACTTCTCTCATGAAGGTTTAAGAGTTTCATTTATAAATGTTAGATTTAGTAAATTGATTAAACCAAACAATTAAACCAACTTTTTTTTTTTTTGCTATTAGAGAATAGACATTAAAAGGAGAAAAAAAAAAAAAAGGTTTTGATTATTTTGTTGGTTTTATTTCACTTTAGTCAATATCCTTATCATGTGATGGTTAGTCACTTTTACAATCAACACTTTTTATGATGCCATAACATTTGGTACTTTTTGTTTTGTAAAATCACTCTTTAAATTATTTTTCCATAATATTCACCCTTCAAATAATTTTTTTTTTTTTTCAAAAGAAGAGCTTTGTCACATACAAATATGAACAAAAATCTTACAACCACCTGATGATTACCTTTAATTTTTTATAGTTTCAAAATTATGACATTTACATTATGGGACATCTTTATTTATGGAGAATTTTTGTAGCCTGCAATATTTGAAAAAATTAATGACAATGTATAAAATGATACACAAATTAGCTTTTAATCAAATAGATAGTTTAAAACATGTGACCAATAAAACAAATGGACGAAGGTCAAGGATATTAATAAATCTAATTTAAATTACTAAATTATGAAAATTTCAATTTCCTTACAAGTTTCTTACAATAAAGTTGGGTTATTAATTTGAATATATAATTATATTATTGTTACATTATTTGTAATAGAAAAATAATTAAATTTGATTTCAAAATCCAACTAAATTCATATTTATACTTTCCAACAAAATATCACCAACTCACCCATTGCGCAGATCCAAACCTTATGTGTGTGTGTGTATATGTGTATTTTAGCTTGTCATAGGTGACATAATTGTGCAATTTCAACTGCATATACACCCCACGTGTTTGTGTAACATAGATGTTAAGCATATCTCATATGGTCTTATAACTAATACAAGTTCCATCAAATGTTGTGTGGTCTAGTGGTAATGAGGTCATTCTTTATCAAGCCAAAAATCCTAAGCTCAAAACTTTGCTAAGGTGTTTAGTGAAACTAAATGTATGCTCATAAAGTTTGCTCCTTTGATAATGCATAGTCCTTCCTTGCAATACTGTGGGATATTATTTTACTTTTCTACTTCTTTAATGAAAAAAGAAACTAATACAAGCTAATGGACAAAAGATATGAAGGTTTATATTAATTAATAAGTATAAATTTGGTTTGTCACATTAAACTAAAACATTTGTCAATGTAATGAAACCAAATTAAATTAAAGCAATGGAAGGTGTTGAAAACTTGTAGGACACGAATGATTAGGATTATATGTAACATTGGTTAGTTTCATTAGTTGGTGTAATGAAAAACCAAATCAAGCTTGGGTTTCCCTGGGCTGGGCTTTTGGTTCTCAATTATTACATAATTTGAATCATTATTTTACAACAAATCAAGCTTTGTTTAGTTGTAGGAGTTATTTATGACTTGTTATTTCTAGTCATTTTTATCAAACTTAAATTTACTGAAAAATGAACCACAAGATATAGTTTAGTAATCACCAAGTACAAAATTTAAGATTAGATGTGCAATTTGAACCCTAAATCTAAAGTGGCAAATGGGTGGTCGTGTCAATTTTAAGTTTGGTTATTTCGGCCTTCAAGTCATTTGGATCTCAAGTCATTTGGATATTTTCAAGTTTTGAGTATCTCAAGTCTTAGATCATTTGTGTTTTGAGTTCATCAAGTTTTGGGTGTTTTGATTTCTAGCTTGTTTAGGATTCGGCCATTTCGAACATAGGTTATTTTAGTTTTAGGTTATTTTTTTTTCTGGTCTAATTTAAGTTATAGTTCATTGATCATTTGATCAATGTAGGTTAGACCAAGTTGAGTTTTGAGTGGGTTAAGTTGGATTATTCAAGTTGAGTTAATTTTTACCACTTTTTTCTATGTCCATTTTTTTTTTTTTTTCCATTAATAGGCTAATATACAAACTTCTCTCTTCTTACTAGTAGAGACTAGGGAGTAATTTTTGGTAAGAATACATTATTATTATTATGCAAAGGCAAAATTTTTTTAGGGTAAAGGAAAAAAAGATGAATTCAAAAGATATACTATGCTTCTAAAACGCCAAAATTAAATGAACATGTAATATGAAAGTAATTTTATAAATTTATTTTGGTTATAATAATTAAATTAATAATAATATTGTGTAATTTTAGATTTTATCTCATATTTATCATTAAAAAAAAACTTAAAGTGAATGATTGATACTTGGTATATTTAAACTAGTGTATATACTAATTTAAATAAAAATAAATCAAATAAAAAATAATTTTAAAATAAAAATTCCCAAAAAATTTATGTATTGATAAAATGAATTAAAATTTTTAATTAGGTTTTATTAAAATTATTTTTGAGTTATTGTTGGTTTTAGGTTACTTGGGTTCAAGGTTCAGATTATATTGGTTTTGAGTTAGTCAACTTTTCTTGTGACTTTGGATTTGAGTTTTTGGTTGTTTTGGATAAAGTCATCATACTTTTTCAATCAAAGTTAATTGGATTTAATCAAATTTTTGGTAGGTTAAGTCAATTTACTTGTGTAAGCTTTTAATCAAAATTTAGTTGAATCTTCTGCCCTACTCCAACAAAGCCATAAAGAAAAATTATAGGTAGATTTTAAAAAAATATATATAAAAAGGAAAAATAGGAAAAGTCCCAAATATTTTAACAATGACATAAAACATAATAGTTAAATTGGATAAAAAAAAATGTATATCCTTTGATATTTTCTTGTTTTCCCTTGGCATTGCCAATGGTTAATATTAATCCTCAAAATGTTGCATAATTATAATGGTACTTGTCTTTCAAAAGTAATGATCATTCAAGAAAATTGCAACATATTTAATATTTAGTTACTTTTTACGATAGATATCTACAAGCAACATTGCAAAGTGAGAACATCCACACTCTTCAAGAAGACAAAATGAAAGGCTTTCATTCTTTGTTTTCTATTTCTAAGATAATTGATAGATGGAAGAACTCATTGCAAATTAGTGTATTTTCAAAGGTTAATTATCACAATTTAACACTAAGTCAAACTAACTATTTTATGATTATTGGACTATGTGTGTTATATAATCATTGGGCTATCCATTTATTTGACCATTAAACTTGTTATTCTATGTATTAAAGTAGTTAGTTGTTACTATCATAATTCTTACTTATAAGCTATCATTCTTACTTATGAGTAATAAAGCCAAATAAATTATATAAAGGTCTTCTTTCATCATGCGTAATGTACTAAGAGAGATCTTTGTGACTCATTTTCAATATTTATTTTAAAAAGGTCTATGGTGCTGGGTTAATCAAAAGACTTGTTTCTATGACATCATTATTTGAAGTGTACATTAGTGTAAAAATTTATTGTATCTTGAGAGGATAATTGTTATAACTTAATATATTGTGACAATTTGTCTATAGAGATTGAAATAATTCTTAGGTTTGTTGGAAAATAATCAACAAAGTAATATATAATTTTACAACAAAAGTAAATTAGCAAAAAGGATCAATTATTTCTAAGTTATGTTTTCTAATAATCCCTTTTTAATTATCATTAAATCAGATTGTCCTAATATTTGTGAAATTATTATGATTCTAAATTAATAAAAATAAGGGTATTTCCAAGGCTATTAATTGAGAAATTGTTGCCATCCTTGGGCATAATTTTTTTATTGTATTATTGAAAATTCATATCTCTTATTTAGTTGTGGTACATTAAGTTGTATTTATTCATTGCTATCACTTTGGGCATGCAAAATATTGTATCTAAAACTTAAAAAAGAAGAAAAACAAGAAGAAGAGGTAGAATTTTGAATTTAGTCATGAGATAGCAATGGTTTATTTTGTGTTTTCACATAATGAATTGATGGACTCCTAGTTATTTTTGCTATTATGACCATTACTTATGTTTTGGAGCTATGCTTGTGGTAGTTTAATCATTTCTTTCATTTTACTTGATGTCATCATTACTTATTGTAGTTAATATTTCATAAATCTATAGAGAACCAATGGACTGACTAAAGAATCTAGTTAAGAGTTCTTCAAGATTTTATTTTTGGTGGGAAATAAATTAGTGTAGCATTAAACAACCATTATTCACTCCTATCACACTATTATAGGGTGTTAATAGTTATTAAGGCTAATTTAAAGGTGAAAATCATGATTCCATGAGACTATGTTGTGTTAACCTTAATGTTCTTTGACATTTCATGTTCAATGCATGAAAAATACTTGAAAGAAAGTGCAATGCCTTGTGAAGTCAAACTTGTTTGGCAAGCTATTTTTTGACTAGTACAGCTAATTAATGCCTTCTATTATGCCTTGGTACACATTCTCTTGCAAGCTTTACGAAACTATGCTCAAAC
>JBAPLJ010000013.1:0-14015 GCA_037832345.1 Rhizophora mangle | reverse complement strand
AAATAAAAATAAATCAAATAAAAAATAATTTTAAAATTAAAAAATCCCAAAAAATTTATGTATTGATAAAATGAATTAAAATTTTTAATTAGGTTTTATTAAAATTATTTTGAGTTATTGTTGGTTTTAGGTTACTTGGGTTCAAGGTTCAGATTATATTGGTTTTGAGTTAGTCAACTTTTCTTGTGACTTTTGGATTTGAGTTTTTGGTTGTTTTGGATAAAGTCATCATACTTTTTCAATCAAAGTTAATTGGATTTAATCAAATTTTTGGTAGGTTAAGTCAATTTACTTGTGTAAGCTTTTAATCAAAATTTAGTTGAATCTTCTGCCCTACTCCAACAAAGCCATAAAGAAAAATTATAGGTAGATTTTAAAAAATATATATAAAAGGAAAAATAGGAAAAGTCCCAAATATTTTAACAATGACATAAAACATAATAGTTAAATTGGATAAAAAAAAATGTATATCCTTTGATATTTTCTTGTTTTTCCCTTGGCATTGCCAATGGTTAATATTAATCCTCAAAATGTTGCATAATTATAATGGTACTTGTCTTTCAAAAGTAATGATCATTCAAGAAAATTGCAACATATTTAATATTTAGTTACTTTTTACGATAGATATCTACAAGCAACATTGCAAAGTGAGAACATCCACACTCTTCAAGAAGACAAAATGAAAGGCTTTCATTCTTTGTTTTCTATTTCTAAGATAATTGATAGATGGAAGAACTCATTGCAAATTAGTGTATTTTCAAAGGTTAATTATCACAATTTAACACTGAGTCAAACTAACTATTTTATGATTATTGGACTATGTGTGTTATAATCATTGGGCTATCCATTTATTTGACCATTAAACTTGTTATTCTATGTATTAAAGTAGCTAGTTGTTACTATCATAATTCTTACTTATAAGCTATCATTCTTACTTATGAGTAATAAAGCCAAATAAATTATATAAAGGTCTTCTTTCATCATGCGTAATGTACTAAGAGAGATCTTTGTGTCTCATTTTCAATATTTATTTTAAAAAGGTCTATGGTGCTGGGTTAATCAAAAGACTTGTTTCTATGACATCATTATTTGAAGTGTACATTAGTGTAAAAAATTTATTATATCTTGAGAGGATAATTGTTATAACTTAATATATTGTGACAATTTGTCTATAGAGATTGAAATAATCCTTAGGTTTGTTGGAAAATAATCAACAAAGTAATATATAATTTTACAACAAAAGTAAATTAGCAAAAAGGTTCAATTATTTCTAAGTTATGTTTTCTAATAATCCCTTTTTAATTATCATTAAATTAGATTGTCCTAATATTTTGTGAAATTATTATGATTCTAAATTAATAAAAATAAGGGTATTTCCAAGGCTATTAATTGAGAAATTGTTGCCATCCTTGGGCATAATTTTTTATTGTATTATTGAAAATTCATATCTCTTATTTAGTTGTGGTACATTAAGTTGTATTTATTTGTTGCTATCACTTTGGGCATGCAAAATATTGTATCTAAAACTTAAAAAAGAAAAAACAAGAAGAGGTAGAATTTTGAATTTAGTCATGAGATAGCAATGGTTTATTTTGTGTTTTCAGATAATGAATTGATGGACTCCTAGTTATTTTTGCTATTATGACCATTACTTATGTTTTGGAGCTATGCTTGTGGTAGTTTAATCATTTCTTTTCATTTTACTTGATGTCATCATTACTTATTGTAGTTAATATTTCATAAATCTATAGAGAACCAATGGACTCACTAAAGAATCTAGTTAAGAGTTCTTCAAGATTTTATTTTTGGTGGGAAATAAATTAGTGTAGCATTAAACAACCATTATTCACTCCTATCACACTATTATAGGGTGTTAATAGTTATTAAGGCTAATTTAAAGGTGAAAATCATGATTCCATGAGACTATGTTGTGTTAACCTTAATGTTCTTTGACATTTCATGTTCAATGCATGAAAAATACTTGAAAGAAAAAGTGCAATGCCTTGTGAAGTCAAACTTGTTTGGCAAGCTATTTTTTGACTAGTACAGCTAATTAATGCCTTCTATTATGCCTTGGTACACATTCTCTTGCAAGCTTTACGAAACTATGCTCAAACAAAATGACAAGTAGTTAGTTCTTGTTGATAAGATAATTTTGAGTGTTTTGTCATAGTCCATATATTATATGTGTAATCCTGGTTACAAATAATGACTTATTATGCTAGAGAAATTTATTTATCCTAACTTGTGTTCTCTAGTTTGTTTCACTTGGATTAGGAGGCCAATTATATATTTGGGTTGTCTCCAAGGCATATAACTTGTTGGGTCAATTTCATTGTTACTAACCAACTAATTTGATTGGTTCACAAGAGAACTTTCTGAAATATTGATTGGTCCAAACCAGCTATAATGTAAGTATGGAAGTATTGATTTGTTTGTTGTACAGAGTGCTACCAATGAATAACAACCCTATGTGTTAATGGATGTGTGTTCTGCCAATACTTGAAAGTATCACTTTGCTATCACATGGAAATGGATAATATATATATATATATATATATATAGAAACCATAAGTGAATATAACCCTATGTAAGTTACAAACTATTAAGGTATTTGCTCTACGACACTATGTTGGAACATTTTTTAGGGTGTTTATCATCATATTGAGTGACATTGAATGGTTTTATCACATACAAACTTGATACTATGAGCCATGATCTTAATGCAATGACCTATTATCAATAATTCCATTTTTGTCTCTAATCTCTTTGTTAGCACTACAAGTGATTACAATCTTCACATTTTAAAAATTTTTTTACAATGTAACAAGTTTTGGGCTTTAAATGAAACAAACTTCATTTTCAATGCCTTTACAAAGATCAAATGAGTTTTCATATGATTGTTTACACCATTAATCTTGCTATATTGAGTTTTGCAAGCCACTTTAATTGATTGGTTAAGGCAACCTACTATAGTTATTACAATTGATAATAACAGATGATTTTAAATCTTGTGTTTGTGTCTAATATGGCATAAGAGCCAAACAAAATGTGATTTTGGCTTAAGGAAAAGTGATAAAGTGATTGATTTCATACATGCAACTTATTGTCATGAATATTATTATTATCCAATGGTTGCAAATTCTGAAGGCAAAACTAGTTGTCAATTGGATCATTTTTGTGAAAGTCATAGGATACATTAATTAATATATAATCATATAATGGTATATATTCATCCCTTAAGGTGGAACAAAGGCTTGACTAACATGTAATGATATAGTGTTGTATGTTCATCCTTTGAGGTGGAGCAAAAACTTGAAAGTTTGTCAAGAAAATAATTATTGTTTGATTCATTATGGGAACCATGTTTATAACTTTAGATATAGCTAGTACTACGAAGAAAAATTGGCTAATAAATTTTTTGATTGGTGAAATTTACATTATAAATATTAATGTATTGTGATAGCCAAATTTATATTTTTATCACAAGAGGAAGCTATATGATTGAAAGAACAGACATATTTGTCTAACTTATGATTGGTAAAGCAATAGATGAATAATGAAGTAATCATATGATCTTATAAGGTTAGAGATGAATTTGACAAATCTTCTAACTAAACCATTAAGCATAGAGCTAGTGAAAAAAACACATCGAGATAAATGGAACTAATGCTTATAAAGAATGGTTAGGAGTAAGGGAAACCTAACCTATGTAATAAATTCCTTTAATTAAGTTCATATGGATAATAATAACTCACTTATTGACCTCGTGTGTACTATCAAAATTATAAAGTTTCATCAAATGTGTAGATTGTTCAAAAATCCAACATTTGAAGTTGAGTTATACTTTTAAGAGTGTAGTGTCACCATTCCTATGAGTTCCTAAGTAAGATCTCTAGAATCCTCATAAAATTAGGCAAATTAATGTCTAATGACATTAAACTATGTTGAACAACATGATCTTAGAGAATATAATATGATAGTTCACTATTATTCACGTAGAAGTATGACTCATAAAAATTTTTTATTTCACCATGCTTATAAATATCAAAACTTGCACTACTAGCTTTTGATTCTTAGACGAAAAGGCATAATAGATAATATGCTATATTCTTTTTGATTAATTCAACAAAATTGGTTTTTGAAAATAATAGTGGATTGTTGTAAATTAGTGTATTTTTAAAAGCTAATTACCCCAAATTAACACTTGGTCAAACTAACTATCTTATATATATATATATATATATATATTAAAAATAGTTAATTGTTACTATCATAATTCTAACTTATGAGATAATTCATACTTATGAGTAATAAAACCAAGCATATTTCATAAAGGTCTTCTTTCATCACCTAAAATTTACTAGGAGAGATCTTTATGGATTCTCTTCTACAATCTATTTGAAAATGGTGTATCAAGGTTAATTAGAAAAGGAGTTACTTTAATGACCACACATTTTCAAGTGCACATTATTGGGAAAGTCTTTTGTATCCTTGAAGAATAACCACAATAACTTGATTCAAAATGACAAAATAGTGCTACACATGCTTTGGACATAATATTCTTTATGATAATTTAATTTTATTGCAGCGCTATATAATATTTTGTATATTATTTACCAACAGAACTTGCTTTTGCCTATCAGCTCTACCTATGCCTATATATATTAGTTCCCAAACTAAAATGGAGGTCGAAATGTTTCTTTTTTTCCTTCTTACTCTTATTCCTTTTTTCTTTTGTTTGGATCTTCAAATGAGCAAAATTTTGCATTTTTTATTTTCTAACTTGTTCACCCTTGATGTTCAAACACACCTCTAATTGCTTTGATAGTCCTAACTTTAATCCAACTAAGAAGGTAATTATTTCTTCTTTTTCATCTCCAAAGCTAAATTCTTTCATGATACAAGCTCCTTTTTTTTCTTGCAATAATACAAAATGGTGATAGAGTAGTTGTGCAAGCCACCAAAAAATTTAGTTTGACTAGGGAAATGCAATTTACATTAAGTAAGTTCATCCAACATGATCATTATTGAAACTTGCTTAAGCAACAAATCATAGAAATTCAATTTGATTATTGCTTATACACCTTGATTCAATATTGAATTAGTTCTTGTAAGCTAATTGATTGTTTTCCATGTTTGATTTGAGTACTCTCCTTTTAACTAGTGTTTAGTGAGTCTCTTTTTTATTCATGTTTTTGCCTTCGTTTTTGTGGAAAATAGATTGCAATTGGAATTAAAGTCACTAATAATAATGTAATTAAAGCCCTTTTTCCCTTTAAGTTCCACTTTTGAAGTACTTCACTATATGTGGAGTTGCCAAAAAAATTGGAAAAAAAACAAAATTAATTGCCTCCAACTATATATTTTCTATGGGCCCTAAGATTATTAGGCATCTAAATGAGTTTGGCATAATCTAAAGTTTCAACAGAAAGGTTATTTCTTGCATGTTATGAATACCTATGTGTCATAAAAGACATGCAAGGCTTCAAGTGCAAAATTTAAATAGATTAAGTGCATTAAGTTACTAATTCTATAAAAAGTTCTCCTCTTGTGTCAAGCATTATGTGGGTGGAAATGAGTTCCCTTATCTTTCTTTATCTCTATCTTTTATATGTGTGTGTGTGTGTGTGTTTGTGTGTGCACATGTGCTGCACACAAATCCTTGCTCATTTCCAAAATTTTTGTATTACACACACTTTTAAATACTTTTTGTGTGCCTTTGATCTCTTGCATCAAAGAAACTTGACTTTTTCTCTCAAGTGTGTGCTAGTTATACTCATTGGTCTTCAAGAGGTAATTTTCTAGGATCAATTAATTGTATGCTAATTGATTTTATTTTCAATTGTGATTTGATTATTTGTCTTATATTTATTTTCTAACTACTTTTTTTTTATGCCTTTTAATATGCTTTTTGAGGAAAATAGGTCATAATCAAAATTGATGGCACTCATTATAAGACCAATAAGGCAAATCATTGTCTAAGGACAATAAATTTGTCAAGGTTGGTGCTCTTTGGATCTTCTATGTAAATTTGACATTCATGATCTTCATGCTTCAATGGGCATATGTTGAAATTTACAGTCTTTAATCATTAAATCATATATTGCAATAGACAAAACTTTAGTTAATCTATGATATTTGATCTTTAAGAATAATGATCTCTATAGATATACTAAGGTCTCTTTAATCTTTGCAATTTATTAAAAAATTATCTTTAGGCTATTTAGATACTTGTACAATAGTTAAGAATCTCTAGGAAAATTGACACTTTGTTATCTATGTATACTAGTTGATATTTGATAAGTAGAAATTTATTTGGTTATTCCTTTTTAACTTTCACTTTTCTTTATTATGTTTTATACCTATTTAAAACTAATTAGAATATATTTTATGATTCAAGTTTTGGAGAGGTATTGAGAATTTATACTTTTAGTAGGTAAATTTCTAGCATTTCATCATTTTAAACTTTGTCGCTTATTTCAGGTTTTCATCAACTTACAAGTTTAGATTGAAAAAGTGGTCTTCAATGAAGTTGTAGTAGACATTTCAAATTTTATAGATTGGGGTTGTGAGTCTTGATATGAGTTCATTTGGGACTTGAGATTTTTCATCAAATACAAGACAGATATTTGGAGTCCAAATCATAATTGGAGTAGGATTCCTATCCAAGGACTAAATATTTATATGGGTATAACTTAAGCTTCAAACATCCAAATTAGGTGATTGAGAAGCCTAAATTGAAGCTCACATTTAGGCTTACAATTGTCATGGAGATACCCAGGCCCAGAATAGTTGTTTAGTGGTCCAAAAATAGCTAAAAAGTTACTGCAGAATCTATTACAGGCTAGATTCAGTTAGTCTCAATTTTAAGCTCATAACTTGGGTTTTGGACCTTTGTTTTTGGCAAAACTAGATGTGTTACAAAGCTAAAGAATAGGCTTATAACTTTGATTATGAAAAAGGACCATAATTCATACTATATCTATTTAGGAATTAGCTGGAAACTCACTACTAGAATTAAGTCACAATAAAGGAATTGTGTTTATAATTTTTTCAGAGTGTCCTAGCGTTTTTTGTGTCTGCTATGTATGAAACTCATTACAAAAATTCTATTACAATTAAGGAAACAAGTTTATAATTTTTTTGGAGTGTCCTAGGTTTTTTATGTTTGCTATGTATGTTTTCTAGGTTATAAAAATGACTATTTAGTTGTTGAAAAGAGGTGACAAACACATAAAGAGGGCAACAAACATATTTTAGTAAGAATTTGAGTTCTCTTAAGCATGTGTATCTAGAAGTTTTCAACAATTTTAGGGAATTTCAAAACCTTTGGTATTTTGATGGAATATAATATTTTGTTATGTTTTTTTCTTTTTTATTGGAATTGCTTGAATTATTCTAATTAAATTATTGAATGATTATTATTTTAATTCATTTAATTATGACTACTAAATTGATTAAACAATGATCAATTCCTAGAATTAGGGATTGTGACTCATATTTATCCTATTCCTAATCACCAAGTAGCAATTAATAGTAAAGAATTTTGGACAAATTTACTTCTTATAAATAACTCGATAGAAGTTAAATAATCCAAGCTTGTGTGATTATTATTTGGATTAACCTATGTTCCTAATTCTTAAGATTGTTAATATATAACTCTAGTGAGCTTATTCTATATGAGAAATCAAGATCTAGTGATATAATAAGGTCTTCCAAAAAGTAGAACAAGTGTTAAAAAGTGAGTTCAATCGATTCAATATCAATAAACTTTGAAAAGACAGTTAAGGGTTGGAATGAGTGTACATTAAGAATTCTTGGAATTCCTTGGGGATTTTTGATTGGTCTTGAGCTAACTATAGTACAAGGTTATATCTCCTTAGTTAATAAGATCCAAAAGGTTTATTGATCTCAATGAGTGTAGATTGATAATAGGCATATGGAAATTATTGTACATCAAATAACATCAAAAGTGTTGGTTTTAGAAGATGGAATGTCTAATGTCTTTTCACCTAGAGAATTCATTGGATTGTTTCTAGTGGAATGAACTAGGCACACTTTTGAGGAAGGGATCTGTTACCAAGTCATCTTATTAGGAATAACAGAAGCTTCTTTGAATACTTAAAGTTTCATATTGGAGGCAAATTTTCAAGAAACTACTCATGTTTTAGCAAAAGTAGCTCTCCACGATCATGTGGATTGGTTGAAATGTCTGAAAGAAAACATTGTTATAGGTGGTATGATACCCATTGGGATTGGATTCAAAGTATTCATGCACTGCTGAAGGCAATATAAGAACATTCCTTTGAAAACCAAAATGAAGAGTTTACTCCAAGAGGAAATGAGAGATATTTTATTCTAACTATCAGTGGTCCTATGATTTTTTTTGTACATGTGATTTGTTAATAGTTAATAGTAGTAAAGAATAATCAAAAAAATAAAAAATAAAGATAATTAATAAGGAATAGAAAGAAATTAATCGCATTTTGTGAAGTACCCTTTAGTTATTAAGCAACTTCAACAATGAAGTAGAATTGAACTTTGCATTTTTTTACATCCTATTTACTTAAACCTTTGTTTGGGACTAGCCTAAGAAGAACTATTTCAAGATAAACCACACACTTTGTAGCCATGCTTTGTCACAACTCATACAACATCTCAAAAAGCATTGTTTCAAGTATTAAAATGCCAAGCACACTTAGTAGTATTTTACAAGACATTGCTAATATCCAAAGTCAGTTAGTATATCATAAAAATAACCCAATTTTGTATTTATGCATAGCAAAGCATTCTAAAACATAACCAATGTATGACCACTATTCCATAGCAACATGAAAAAAAAAAAAAAGCCTAATCTAAACATCTCCCATACACTTAAAAGTTGCATTACCCCCAACATAAGACCAAATGTAAAGGAAAGTTATTTGAAAAATAAGTAAAAAGAAAGAGTAAATAATTCAAATATGATTTAGTCTTGGGTTGTCATCCAAATATTACTTTTGTTTAATGCCATTAGCCCAACAACATGCTTCTTTAGCCTAGATAGGTTGGATCTTCCAATTTTATTGCCTTGACATTTTGCACCTGAATAACTTCATAAGAAAAAATAAATTAAGCCTATGTCCATTCACCTTACACACCTTGTTTGTCTTTAAGCTTCTTATCTCAATTGCACTATGACCAAAAACATTAGTAATAACAAAAGGATTGACCCATTGAGGGTGCAACTTACCTAGAAATAGTTTAGGCCATGAATGGAAGAGGACTTTCTATCCAACAACAAAGTTCTTCCTCAAAATATTTAGATCATGAAAGACCTTCATTTTCTCATTGTCAATTCTAGTGCTGTCATATGCATCATTTCTTATTTCATCAAGTTCTTAGAATTGTAACTTCCTTTGTTTCCTACCTCATTTGTCTTCATGTTGTATCATTTGATTACCTAATAAGTTTGATGTTCTCAAATGACAATTCCTAATTTGGTTGCTACATTATTGATGCTGAGGTTAAAAGCTCCTTCAACTTGTCAAATGCATTACTCCTCATCAAACTGAAATGCCACATCTTTTTTTTAAACAACTTACACAAGGGGTAAAGCTATCTTTGAAAAATCCTTGATAAATCTATTATAGAAACTTACATGGTAAAGAAAATATCAAAACCTACTGTGCAGTTGTGGGGTAAGGTCACTTTGATTCCCCTAGCTAAAATAACATGCACTAAAACTGTACCTTGCTTCACCATAAAATGATATTTTTCCCCAATTTAGAACCATATTAGTTTCCAAACATCTCTTTAATATCAGTGCAAGGTTATCTAGGAGTCTATCAAATAAAAGAATGGCTAAATTTAATTAAATGTTTTGACCAATCACTAATTTCTTGGTGAGATGTATGTCATTATGTATTGGGCAGCTTGAATCCATCAAAAGTCCATCCAATAAAGAAGTTATTATGCTCAATTAGCTTTCTTTGCGTTATGAGAGAATTTTAATTACTTGAAACATGAGATGTCTATTATTTATTTGACAATAGGACTACTCTTTTAGTAGTTTGAATTGATTAAAGTTCATTAAATAAAGAAGCTATCAATCTTGAGTAGCTTTCATTGTTTGAAACTTTAGACTATCACTTGATTCCTTGGCAATAAGGCTTCTTATTTCATTTAAAGAAATTAGTCACACAAAAATGTCATGTACTTAACATCCTTGTGTACACCAAACATTAATTCCTTTGTAACATGCACATCAAAACATCCTAGTTGGTTTTAAATCCACTGAATTTTTGTCAAATGAAGGAGTCATTCATTTGGGATTAGTTGTTACCAAGATAGAATGGTTCATTTCCTAGATGATGTGCACCACTTCATTTCAACAAAATGAAAGGCTTCTCCATTCATTACAAGGATTCAATTAACACAAAGGAATTGTGATATTGCACAAATCACTAATTCCATTGTGAGATGTAGGTTATTTTGGCTCTAGGTAGTTCAAATTGGTTGAAGTCCCCTCAAATAAAGGAGCTATTACTAATCAATTATCATTATTTACCAAGAAGAATATTCATTTCTTGATATCATGAGGTTGTCACTTGATTCTTGGGCAATAAGGCTTCTCAATTCATTGTAAGAAAAACATTCGTAGAAAAAAAACATGCAATTGACATAAGCCACCGAACTCGATGGTTAAAGGCCGCCGAAACTTTTTTCAATCCTTCCTCTCTTCCCCCACCACGGAAAAAATTAAAAAAGAAAAAGGCCGCGAACACTTTTTAAAGAATAATTCATTTCTTGCATCCTCACATACATTGTAAGAAAACATTCGTAGAAAAAAACTTGCATTTTGACATAGCACCGAACTCGATGGATAACAAGCTTCCCCTTTATAAGTTCCCGTTACCCACGCTCCCCGAATCCCCGAAAATTTAAAAAGGCCGCAACATTTCCTTAGAAAAAGTTCAACGGCATAGGGTTAATTTTAATTACACATCTTTTCGGCTTGGTTGATTAACTTAGGAAGAAAAGCGAGGAGGTTATTATTGTTGTTAATTTCAATGTTTTACTTAGTTGATTTAATAATTAAACTTTAATTTAATATTTTATTGATATAAATTTTTTAAAATAAAATAAATAAATTAATTTTTTAATAAATAAAATAAAATTAATTAAAATTTATCCAATTTTTTTTATTTTAATAGAAATTATCAATTAAATGCTAAGAGATTATCTTGAATTAGTTTAACAGAAAATAAAAATAAATTATATAATGATATCTTTTTTATTTTTTTAATGATAATTAATTAATTTATATATATATATATGAAAAAATGAGAAAAAAAAATTAAAATGATATGTAAGATTTCGAATTTATAATCATATTCAAACACTCATTTTTTTATTTTATTTTTATTTTTAAGTCAATACCATATAAAGTCACTTAATAAGCATTTTTGATAAATTTAGTATATATCTTATAACTTTTATTAAATTGTGTGATTTTGATATTAGTATTTAACAAAAAATATTAAATGTAAACTTATTTACATCTTATAAATTTTATTTTTTAAAATTTTTAAGTATTTATTATATTCACTTACTTTTTTATAAATATATATATTATACAAATTTATTTTATTATATTTTTATTTTATATAAAATTTATTTATTATATAATTTTAAATTATAAATAATTATATTTTAAAAAATCAAAATAAAAATTTAAATTTTTAAAATTAAATTTTTTACTACTCATATAAATCAGTATTAATAAAATAATTAAATTCATCTCATTCTTAACACATAACAAAAAATTTATAAATAAAATTAGTCTATTATCTTTATAATACATATAATAATAAAATTATAAACTTATAAATAAAACCAATAAGTAAGTACCAAAGAAAGAGAGAAGAATAATCAAACTCACGCGGAATGAGAAACGGTTTGATGTGATTTCAACAAAAACTTTTTTCCATAAACATCACAAACCCATTGAAATCAATCCTTCCATCTCCAACCCTTTGAACAGCACCAATCATCCTTCTACACCTCTCCTGTTGGGACCCTTCCTTTAAGCCCAAACAACAAAGGACTCTTTGCAAATCACTAGCATCCATAAACCCATCTTTGTTCTCATCAAAAATATCAAAGGCTTCCTTCAGTTCCTCCAAGCTGGGCTCCTCCAACTCAAACAATCTCGAGAGCTCACTTGCATCGTAGCTGTTTTGAAGCTTGTCTCCCTCCTCCTTGTTAAGCACTATTCCCAGCCTGGCCATCGCAATCTTGATTTCTCATTTACTTGCTACGACTTTGTTTGCATTTGGTAACTTCTTTGTAGTCCAAGCCTTGTGCATTGCAAGGACCCAGTTTATCGGGAATTGGAAACGTTGCAGGAAAGTTGAAAACGTTGTCTTCCAGGGTCATTCCCCATTGAAGAAACTTAAGTCTGATAGAGACTGTGCTTGCCAATAGCTTCTCCATGAGAAGTTGCGTTGGTGAACACCGAATGGTTACGTGAGATTTCCTAGGCTTCCATTTCTATATGACAACAAAACATTGTGCCTTACATCAATGTTTATTTTATATTACTTTAAGAGGTCGGTTTCTTTTGACTGTCAACTTCGTGGAAAAAATAAAATCAAACAAGAAATTGATTAAGGGTTACCTGGAAGAATCGAGAAGGTGTAAAACCGTGCCTTTCAAGTCACAAAGAAGGGGCGGTGCGTCCCAACGAGCCAAAATAACTGGCTGTAGGAAATGTCCAGGAAGGTGCTGCCTTTTTAACATTTATTGAATTGAATCGTTGAAATAAAAAAAGTAAACGCGGATTAAATATGGATTCAAATCATTCAATTATAATTATAATTATAATTTATTTTAGTATAAAATAACATATTAATTATAATTAATAATTATAATAATATAAATGTAAATCTGTATTTATAATATGTTTTAATATATTTTTATTTGTTTTTATAATTTATTATTTATGAAATTATCAAAATATAAGTATCAAACTTTGTCTCAAAGTTAAAAGAAGAGAATCACTGGGGCATATTATTAAGGGTGTGGTCTCTTCTTCCTTTTTTTTCCTAATTAGTGAAAGAGGGTGCTTTTCCTCTTGTTCGCTGATGATGAGGGTGAAGAAACACAATAAACAAGTCTCTGAAACTTCCATGCAATAAACATCCTTTTTTCATGCGCTTGCAAATTTCAGACACAGATCTTGCAACAGAAACCCAAAAGAAAAACACTCTCTCCCCCACCTCACCAAAACTGCATTTGTGATAGAAAATGTTGCTAAGCGTCCAGGTCCTTCATCAGCAGAATCTTCTTTGATTTCATGCCAGGCATATGGGGGATATTGCTGTTGGAATTGGAACTGTCTTAAAACAAAAACAAAAAAAAAAAAAGGTTATGTGTGTGAACGTCTGTTCAAAAGTCTCCCTGCTAATTCGTTTCCTGCTTATCTAAGAAACATATTAGTTATGATGACATGGCCTACAGTTCACTCACTGTTCTGTACTGACACGGCACCAACAACCACATTCATTTTTCACTCTTTCGGCTCATTTTGAGGAGTCTAACATGCAGTTGGCATCAAAATGAACATTCAACTAATTCTATTAAATACCACTCGAAGTCATTGCATAGATGGTTTGTCGATGTGTTTCTATGCAGTGGACCAGACTTGAATCTCCCCTCGGCACTCCCTTCTAAGTTAAGATTTATTAGGTTTTCCTAGTTAAAAAGAATGGAGTAATTTGGTTAAAAGGAGGAGGCCGGGTTTTAGATTCGTCAATGGCTGTGGTTGAGTCAGGAGGAGTCTCACTGGACTCCATAAGTGCTCGGATTAGGATTTTTTTCTTTACGAAGAGGTTAAATATCTATAAATTATCTCTAGTTTAAACTCACAAATGAAATTAATTTTGATATATATGGAAAAATGAGAAAAATAAATCTGGTACGCAAGATTTTAAATTTACAAATATATTTTAAAACTCGCTGTTTTACTT
>JBAPLJ010000012.1:0-37876 GCA_037832345.1 Rhizophora mangle | reverse complement strand
GGAAATGGATTTGAATCCACCAACTAAATTTCTTTTGCTAGTTTTCATATAGCACAACCTTTTCCCATGCTTCCATATAATCAAAATAATTAAAGGTCTTAAACTTTCACTAGTCTTTAAATTCACTCATATAGAGAATTGGTCTCCTTGTTAGTGTTTTAGATAAAGAACTTTCTTTATTTTAAACTTAGCATAAGCCTAGTCCTTATAACCTAAAGAGGAGATACTAGAACCCTTTTGGATGGATTCAATAATCACTAATCCCATCTCATACAAAATTTGTTGACAAAAGGAGCAACTTGTAAGATGTGTATATGGATAGATTTCATCTTTAAGATAAAATCTTGTCATTGGATAAGTTGACCCTTCATTTAGAACACCCTCATAAATGTCATCACAAACTTTATCAACTTTAGAGTCTTTTGATGCATTTTTTGTCAATGAAATAACTAACTTTGCTAGGGATTGAGACCTCTATATTAGTGGATGTTTACTCATGCAATGAACCCTGTGAAAATTCATAAGTTAGGAAATCAAGGAAAGAATTAGAATATCTTTTAATACACTCAACATCAAAATCGAAAGGAGATAATATTCCTTGCCATCTAGAAAAGATTTGTTTTGATGCTATGTTCTTATCATCTTTAGTAAAAACATCTTTTGATGCTTTGCAATCACTTTCAAACTTTTGAATGCACAACACTATAGAAAGATTTTCTTTTTTAATCACAAAGTAATTAACTTTAGCATCTTTCTATAGAGGTAAAGTGAAGTAGCTGTTTTTTGAAGTAGAGGCATTGCTTAGGGATACCACCAGCGCCCTTGTTAGAGGCATCTATCTTGACATTTTTTAAGGCATCCAAATGGGGTGTAGCTAAGCAAGGACATTCTTCAACTCCAACTTTTATCTATTTAATAACTTGTGTATGTTCCTCCACACTTTTGTTGCCTTGAGTGAGTCCTTATAGCCTTTGGTATAAACCCTTATAATAGTAATTAGGGATGAACCTCCTCCTAAATAGGCCTTTCATGATTCCTTCTCTTAGTCAAAACAAGTTGATCCCACCAAATAATAGCATAATCAGTAAACTTAACAGTAATAAGTTTTACCTTTTTCTTTTTAAAATAGTTGTGGTAGTCAAAGACCAAGTTTACCATCTTCTCCCAATCTAAGTAGACTTCAAGATTGTTTTTCCCTTTGAATAGAGAAATTTTCATTTTAATACTCCTTAAATCATGGTCATGGGTGTCTTGCCTCATAAAATCTCTTTAACCATTTGTATGATTGGCAATTCTAAACAAAGTTGTTGGATTATGAAATTTGTCATCCTCTACATCATCTTCATGACCATAATCTCATCTTTTAGCCTTCTTGCATTAGGAACATCATGACCCTTATGCCTCCTTTGCAATTCTACTATTGTATTAGCTTGCTTCTCCATCCTATCCCTTGTATCATCAAATTTGTTGTTCATGTGCTCAAATTATTGTTGCACAGCCTTTGTTCATGAATGACACCACTTCCTCTCTCCTTAGTTACACCTTTGTCTTTGGTAGAAATAGTCTTAATTCTATGCAAATTGGTTAGGATACCTCATAAAACACTCCCTTATGTGTTTGACTAAAAAATAGTGTCACACACCCTCATGTTTATACTCTTTAAGGGTTTTTCTCAATATATGTTCACACTCTTGGCTTTTACCACTCAAATTTCCCCTTTTAGCTCTTTATGAACTAAACAAGCAAAATCAAGAGGACTAATCTTGAAAGAACAAAACTCACCAAATAAAATAAATGGAGCAAAATTAAGATAAGGAAAAAAAAATTTATAAAATAAGGAAAATGAAATAGATGACAAATCAAGAGTTGAGCTAGAAACTACATTGTTATTATGGCTAGATTGACCAAAACATTTAGCTATTGCCACAGTCACTCAAAGTTGACTTTTTTTTTGTCCCTTTTCTTTGTTTCTTTCATGAATTTAAAGACAAAGAAATATAATTGGGGTTTATGGACAAGAAAAAATAAATTAGGGTTTGCAAATTCATTGAATAAGAGGTTATAGAATGTATCTAAGAAGAAAGTTGAAGAAAAAAAGAAAAAGAAAAGAAATCAAAAGTAGATAAGCAAACCTGATTTAGATCAAAGTTCTAATAACAACAGATGTGAACCCCAAAAGAGGTGACTTAAAGGCTTAACACACACAAGGAATCAAATAAGAACTGAAGAAAGATAAATCAGGTTTCAACATATAAGACAAAGACCCAATGTTCAAGGAACACAAACCTAAGGTATAAATAAGGATATGAATGCCACACTCCAAAAAAGAAGTGATTTGGGAGTAATAAGTTGGCTTGAATATCACAATAAGAGTTAGTTTTTGATAAGTTCTTTAATTTTTGAAAAAATAAAAGAAGAAAATTCTCACTTTGATTTTCACTAATGTTTTGTTTTTTGTTTTTTTTTTTTTTCACTTAATAATGAAAACAAACTTATTTATAGGCTAAATTAACAACCTTAACCTTAGAGATAATGACAAACTTCCTAAATAAGCTAACAAATTTGCTCCTATTTGTTTTAGGAGTTGTCTTATTTTATAATAAAGTCTTATTTAGGAGTGGAGTTTACTATAACCCTAGCTTAGTAAGTACTTCAATGAAATTAATAAGGCTTTTGGCCACATTAAGATATGTTTTGCCACCTTTCACACTTTAATTAGCATTTTTGGCCCAAATTTCTTCAATCAACCTACTAGGTACCTTTTTCATGCTTTTAGCTCTTACACATATCATTGACCCTTCTTGAATGCTCAATAGATCCTTAGAAGTCCTCCATGCATTGGGTCCTCCATGGATCTCATTGCCTTGTTATCAAAAAAGTGAAGAGGTAGTCTCATTATTTGAGAATTTAACCATTCAATACCTTTAAGGAAATCTAATCAAGATTAATGACTCATTTATTTGATGAAATTCAATGGGTTTAGGGTACCAAAGGTGTACAAAAGTGCTTGTTATAATGAATATAATCTTTTGTGTAGATACAAAAGTTAATTTTGCCATCATTTTGCGTAAATGAGTCCTTACAACAAAGGAAAGAGCCTTGTTAGTTAAAAATGAAGATACAAACTCATCATTTAGAAATTGAAACACATAATGCATATTAGAAATGGTAATCTAGACAATTCAAACCTTTGTTTTGGTCAAAGTCCATGGGTTTACAACACTAAAATTGTACAAACAAGATTGTTGCAATCAATATAGTGTTTGCTCTTCACACAAAAGCTATTTATGAGATCATTTTGTGTGTGATTCCTTACTACAAAAAGTGAAGCCTTGTTATCAAAAAATGAAGAGGCAATCTCATTATTTGAGAATTAAGCCAATCAACACTTGTAAGGAAAGCTACTTAAGACTCATGACTCATTTACTTGATGGAATTCAATGGGTTTGGTGTACCAAAGATGTACAAACATGCTTCTTGCAATGAATATAATGTTTTGTATTGATACAAAATGATATGAACCCCAAAAGATGTGGCTTAGAAACCCAACATGCATATGGAGTTGAACAAGAAACCAAGAAAGCTAAATTAGATTTCAATCATGCAACACATAGTATAATAATCACTCTTGTGTTTACACACTATATAAATTTGGCTTTTCTCTCTCATTTCTTTACTGAACTAAACAAGCTCAATTAAAGTCACCTTATAACCAAACTAATTCTATCAAATTAGAATCAAACAAATTCACAATAAGATTAAATTGCAAAACACACAAGAAAAAGATTAATTATATCCAAATCATTGTAGTAATTAGAAAGAAACAAGGAAATAAAGCCTTTATAGAATGTGGCGAGGAACCTAAGGTTAGTAGGCAAAAATAAAAGAAAAGCTAGTGTTTGCATATTCAAAGAACAAGAGGTTATAAAATGTGGTTAAGAAGAAGAACAAAAGAAAAACTTAAATTTTAGATAAATAAACCTGTAATCCTTAAAGCTTTGATACTAACTAATGTGAATCCCAAAAGACGTGTTTTAGGGACCCATTATATACAACTAATTGAACAAGAATCTAAGAAAGCTAAATCAAATTTCAATTATAAAAAACCTAGTCCCAAAGTACAAGGAACTTTAACCTAAGGTATAAAGAAGTATATGGACATCATAGTTTTGCAATGAAAGGATTGATAAGTCACGTTAAATGCCATAAGAAGGTTCTTGAAAAAACTAAGGAAAAATATTCTCACTTTTATTTTTACTAATGTTTTGCACTTTTAAATAATGAAATCAATCTTATTATATGCTGCATTAACAACCTTAAAATTGCTAAAAAAAAAAAATCATTGATAAACTCCTAAATTATAAAACACTCTTCTTTTATTGCAGACATGTATTTTATAAAAAAAAAATGACCCCTATTTAGGAGTGAATTTTATTGTAACTTAAGCCTATTAGGTATTCCAATCAAATTAATAAAGCCTTAGCCAACATTAAGACATGCTTTACTACCCTTCAAGCTTAAATTATATGAACAAGCTCATTTGTACATCTTTGGTACTCTAAATCTATTGAATTCCATTAAAAAAAGGGTGTGATTGGTCTAAATTATCTTTTCTCATATGCATTGTGTGTTTCAATTCTAGAATAATGACATTGTCTCTTCATTTTTTATTAATAAGGCTCCCCACTTCATTACAAGGACTCATTTACACAAAATAATGGTTCAATTAATTTTTGTGTCTATACAAAACATTATATTCATTGGACCATGCACATTTGCACACCTTTTGTACTCTAAACCCATTAAATTCCACCAAGTAAATGAGTCATTAATTTTAATTAGCTTTTCCCATATTTATTTAATGGTTTAATTCTCAAATAATGAGTCCACTTCCTTTTTTGTTAACAAAACTTCTCTTTTTGTTGCAAGGGCTCATTACCACAAAATGATCTCATAATTAACATTTGTACCAACAACAAACATTATATTTATTGCAACAAGCTTTTTTGTACATTTTTGGTGCTCTAAATCCATTGAATTTCATAAAAAAAATAGGTGTGATTGGTCTAGATTAACTCTTATTATACTAATTGAGTGTTTTAATTGCTAAATTGTGAGACTATCTCTTCTTTTCTGGCTAACAAGGTTCCTTCCTTCATTGTAAGCACTCCTTTAAATTAACCTTTTTTTCCAACACAAAACATAATATTAATTAAAACATGCACATTTGAGTGCCATTGGTACTCTGAATGCATTGAATTCCATCAAGCAAATGAGTCATTAATCTTGATTAACTTTCCTTATAGGTATAAAATAGTTTTATTCCTGAACAATGACATTGCTTCATCAATTTTTTTTGTTAATAATGCTTCTCTTCTCATTACAAGGACTCATTCCCATAAAATAATCTCATAATTAACTTTTATGTCTACAACAAACATTATATTCATTGGACCATGCACATTTGCACACCTTTTTTACTCTAAATCCATTGAATTCCACTAAGTAAATGAGTCATTAATCTTAATTAGCTTTCCTTGTATGTATTCAATGGTTTAATTCTCAAACAATGAGTCAACTTCATTTTTTGATAACAAAACTTCTCTTTTCATTGCAAGGGCTCATTACCAAAAACTGATCTCCTAATTAACTTTTGTGCCAAAAATAAACATTATATTCATTGCAATAAGCTTGTTTGTACATTTTTAGTGCTCTAAATCCATTGAATTTCATCAAAAATAAGTGTGATTGGTCTAGATTAACTTTTATTATATTAATTGAGTATTTAAATTGCTAAATAATGAGACTTTCTCTTCTTTTCTAGCTAACAAGGTTCCTTCTGTCATTACAAGCACTCCTTTGCACAAAATCATAATGAAATTAACTTTTGTGCCAACACAAAACATAATATTAATTAAAACAAGAACATTTGAGTGCAACTGGTACTATGAACGCATTGAATTCCATCAAGCAAATGAGTCATTAATTTTGATTAACTTTCCTTACAGGTATAGAATACTTTTATTCCTGAACAATGACACTACTTCTTCATTTTTTGATAATAATGCTTCTCTTTAGAAATAAAAATCCGTTTGAATTCCATCAAAAAAAATCCGTGTGTGTGATTGGCCTACATTATCATTTCTTTTACATATTTTGTGTAAATGAGTGCTTACAACAAAAGAAGGAGTTTTGCTAGTTTGAAATGAAGAGATAATATCATTATTTAGGAATTGAAACACTCAATATATATATAAGCACACATTTGTGTCTACACAAATATTATATTCATCAGAACAAGCACAATTGCACACCTTTTGATATTATGTCCCCATTGAATTTCATCAAGTGAAATGATTCATTTATCTTTATTTGCTTTCCTTATAAGGTTTGAATGGTTTAATTTCTAAACAATGAGATTGACTATTTAATCTTAAATGACATGACATCACTTTTCATTGGAAGGACAAATTTTGACAAAATGATGGTGAAATTAACATTTATGTCCACATAAACATTATATTCATTGCAACAAGCTTGATTGTACCTCTTTGCACCATGTCCTACAATTGCCTATAATGTTGCAATTCAATTGCATTAGTGATTTCTTTATTCAACTATTGCAAGAATTGAGCCATGGTTGCTTCACTATCCTCCTCCACATTAGCTTGGATCATGGCAATATCCATAATCTTATGGTAGTCCTCCACACTTTTGGTGCCTTGAGTGAGTCCTTACAACCTTGGGTGCAAATCCCCATAATAATAGTGATTAAGGATTAACCTCCTCCTAAAAAGGCCTTAGGTACAAATCCCCATAAGGAAGGAGCCTTGTTAATTAGAAATGAAGAGACAGACTCATTATTTAGAAATTGAAGCACATAATGCATATAACAAAAGGTAATCTAGACAATTCAAACCTTTGTTTTGGTGAAATTCCATGGATTTACAGCATTAAAAATGTGCAAACAAGATTATTTCAATGAATATAATGTTTACTATTGACATAAAAGCAAATTATGAGATCATTTTGTATGAGTGAGTCCTTACAACAAAAAGTGAAGCCTTGTTATCAAAAAATGAAGAGGCAGTCTCATTGTTCGAGAATTAAACCATTCAACACTTGTAAGGAAAGCTAATCAAGATCTATGACTTAATTACATGATGGAATTCAATGGGTTTGGAGCACTAATGATGTACATACATGCTTCTTACAATGAATATAATGTTTTGTGTAGATAAAAAATGATGTGGCTCAAGAACTCAATGTGCATATGGAGTTGAACAAGAAACCAAGAAAGCTAAATCAGATTTCAATCATGCAATACATAGTCCCAATGTTCAAGGAACCTGAATCTAAGGTATAAGGAAGGATATGAATGCTACACTGTGCAAAGAAGAGATTTGAGAGTGATAAGTTAGGTTGAATGCCTTAAGAAGATTTAGTTCTTGATAAGTTTTTTAGTTCTTGAAAGAACCAAAGGAGAAAATTCTTGCTTTTATTTTCACTAATGTTTTGCTCATTTTAACAATGCAATCTAGCCTATTTATTGGTTGAATCAACACCACAAACCCTAAAAATAAAGACAATAATAAACTCCTACAGTTCAAGAATTCACCTATTTTATTGTAGGCTCATATTTTATACAAACTTCTATTTAGGAGATGATTTTATTATAACCCTAGCCCATTAAGTACTCCAATTAAATTAATAAAGTCTTGGCCTACATTAAGATATGCTCTGTTGCCTTTCAAGCATGAATTATCTTTTTTAGCCAAAATTTCTTCAATTTGTCCACTAACTACCTCTTTTATCTTTTTATCTTTTGAATATGTTGTTGGCCCTTCTTGAAAGCTCAATGGAACCTTAGAAACCCTCCATGCATCAAGTCTTCCATGGATCTCATCACAAAAGTTAATTTGACCATCATTTTGTGTAATTGAGTCCTTGCAATGAAGGAAGGAGCCTTGTTAGCTAGAAATGAGGAGACAATCTCATTATTCAATAATTCAAACACTCAATATGTATGAGAAAAGGTAATATAGACAAATCATGGCTTTTTTGAAGTAATTTAATGGATTTAGAGTACCAAAACTCTGTAAATGAACTTGTTGCAATGAATATATATTTGATGTTAGCATAAAAGTTAATTATGAGATCATTTTATGTGAATGAGCCCTTGCAATGAAGGAGCCTTGTTAGCTAAAAATAAAGAGACAATCTCATTATTCAAGAATTAAAACACTCATTATTATAAGAAAAGCTAATCTAGAACAATCGCACCATTTTTTTTTTTTTTGGTTGAAATTCCATGAATTTAGAGTGCCAAAGATATAAAAATGAGCTTCTTGTGATTAATACAATGTTTGCTATTGACATAAAATTTAATTTAAGATCATTTTGAGTGAATGAGTCTTTGTAACAAAAATAGAAGCCTTGTTATTGAAAAATGAAGAGGTAGTCTCATTGTTATAGATTTAAAACTATTCAATACCTGTAAGGAAAGCTAATCAAGATCAATGACTCACTTAATGGAATTTAATGGATTCAGAGTAGCAAAGGTGTCAAATCATGTTTGTTCCAATGAATATAATTTTTGTGTAAACATAAAAGTTAATTTTAGCCTAATTTTTGTGTAAATGAGTCCTTACAACAAAGTAAGGAGCCTTGTTAGCTAGAAATGAAGAGAAGGCCTCATTATGTAGGAATTAAAACAATTAATAGGCATAAAAAATGCCAATCAAGATTAGTTAAAGCTATGTTTGAAGGAATTCAATGGATTTAAAGTACCAAATATGTATAAACAAGCTTGTTGCAATGAATATAATGTTTATTGTTGACACAAATGTTAATTACAAGATCATTTTATGTGAATGAATCCTTGCAATAAAAGAGAAGTCATGTTATCAAAAATTGAAGAGATGGTCTCATTGTTTGGGAAATTAAACCATTCAATACTTATAAGAAAAGCTAATTAGGAGCAATGACTCATTGACTTAATGGAATTCAATGGGTATAAAGTGTTTGCCAAAGGTGTGCAAACATGCTTGCTCCAATGAATACAATGTTTTGTGCAATTACAAAAGTCAATTTCACCATCCTTCCATGTGAATGAGTCCTTGCAATGAAGAAAGCAACATTGTTAGCTAGAAATGAAGAGCTAGTCTCATGATTCATGAATTGAAACACACAATACATATAAAAAAAGCTAATGTAGACCAACCACACCTTTTTTTTGATGAAATTCTATTGAGAAAATGAGTTATTCATCTTCATTAGCTTTCCTTATAGGTATTAAATGGTTTAATTCTTGAACAGTGAAACTGCTTCTTCATTTTTTTGATAACAAGACTTATCATTTTGTTGCAAGGACTCATTCACACAAAATGATCACATAATTAACTTTTGTGTCAATAGTAAACATTATATTTCTTGCAACAAGCTCATTTTTATATCTTTGGTCTCTAAATCCAATGAATTTCATCAAAAGAAGGTGTGATTGGTTTAGATTACTATTTCTTATACGTATTGAGCATTTGAATACCTAAATAAAACCTCTTCATTTCTTGCTAATAAGGCTCCTTCCTTCATTACAAGAACTCATTTACACAAACTAATGATGAAATTAACTTTTGTGTTTACATAAAACATTATATTCATTAGAATGAGATGTTTGCACACCTTTGGTTCTCTAAACCCATTGAATTCCATCAAGTAAATAAGTCATTGATCTTGATTTAGTTTTCCTTTTAAAATATGAGAACACTTTTATTTTATTGTAAAATCTTATTTTATAACAAACTCCTATTTATGAGTGGATTTTATTGTAACCTTAGCCTATTAAGTACTCCAATGAAATTAATAAAGCCTTAGCCCACATTGAGTTGTGCTTTGCTACCCTTTAAGCTTAAATTATCCTCTTTGGCCCAAATTTCTTTAATCAACCCATTAAATGCCTCTTTTTCCTTTGCATAAGAAGGAGAAGGTTTATCCTTTAGAGGTTGCTATTCTAATAACAACAAATTATGTAATTAATCTATATAATCTTCTATCTCACTTTCAAATTTAATTTGTTCCCCTTTTTCTTGCACTATGGCTTCTTTTTCTTTGAAATCTCATACCTTTAAGTCTTTTGAAGATTTCACTTACTAGTTTTGCTTTAATAGAACTTTTTATTTGCAATTTGGTGATTTATTTCTTTTGATGAAAGAGGTTTAAATAAAACCTTTTTTTTCTACTCTTGGTTTAATTAAAGGTTTGGGAATAAAATCCATATTTTGAGCTATTTCCTCAATCATTTGCTCAACATGCATAAGCTGAGATCCGACAAATTGAACATAAAGATTACTATAATCATCTTGCTATATAACAACACTAATGGTTGCTTCAACCTTATAATGTGAAGTAATAATCTCATTATCATTGATTTTAATAGAGAGATTTAAAGGTGGAAGATGAATGCTACTAACACTTTTACCCATTTTTCTTAAATATTCTTGATCAACATTTTCAAGAGTTAGACACTTACTAAGGGCTGAAAAATTGAGAAAAGATTTTCTTTTTGAAGTTTATATACCTTTTGAATAAATTAAGGCACTTTTCCTTTTCCTTTTACTTTTGTAACAAACTCATTTGCACATCCTTGGTTCTCTAAATCCAATGAATTCCATCAAATAAAGATTTGATTGATCTTGATTAGCCTTTCTTATACATATTGAAGGTTTGAAATCTTAGATAATGAGACATTCTCTTCATTTCTACCTAACAAGGCTCCTTCCTTTGTTGCAATGACTTATTTACCCAAAATGATGGTAAAATTCACTTTTTATTTGCACAAAACATTCTATTCATTGGAGCTAGCACATATGCACATCTTTGATATTCTAAATCCATTGAACTCCATTAATGGATTTAGAATATCAAAGACTCTTTTTTCTTGGAAAATTGAATAAATTAAGGCATTTTTTTTCCTTTTTCTTTTCTTTTTGCAACAAGCTCTCTTATACATCTTTGGTTCTCCAAATTAATTGAATTCTATCAAAAAAAATCACTTGCTTTGATCTTTATTGGCTTTTCTTATACATATTGAAGGTTTTAAATCCTAAATAATGAGACTTTCTCTTCATTTCTAGCTAACGAGGCTCTTTCCTTCGTTGGAAAGACTTATTTACCCAAAATGATGGTGAAATTCACTTTTTGTCTGCACAAAACATTCTATTCATTGGAAGAAGCATGTATGTACATCTTTGATTTCTAGCTAACAAGGCTCTATCCTTCATTACAAAGACTTATTCACCCAAAATGATGGTGAAATTTAGTTTTTTCTTTTTTTTTTTTTTTTGCACAAAACATTCTATTCATTGGAACATGCATGTGTATACACATCTTTGATATTATGAATCCATTGAATTCCATCAAGCAAAATAAGTGTTTAATTTTGATTATCTTTCTATATAGGTATTAAATATTGAATTCCTAAACAATGAGATTGTCACTTCAATTTTTGATAACAAGAGGCATTGATCTTGATTTGCTTTCCTTATAAGAATTAAATGGTTTAATTCTTAAACAATGAGACTACCTCTACATTTTTTGTTAGCAAGGCTTCTTTTTTTTTTTATTGCAAGAACTTACACAAAATGATCATATCATTAACTTTTGTGTCAACATCAAACATTGTATTCATTACAAGAAGCTCATTTCTACATGTTTGGCACTTTAAATCCATTGAAATTTCTTAGAAAAAAAATAAAAGGTTTTAGTGGTCTTATTTAGCTTTTCTTATACATTTTCAATGTCTAAATTCAAAAATAATGAGATCATCTTTTCATTTCAAAGTAACAAGGCTCCTTCCTTTATTGTAAGGATTTGTTTACACAAAATGATGGTGAAATTAACTTTTGTGTCTACATAAAACATTCTATGCATTAGAGTTAGCATATCTTTAAACTTTTGGTACTTTAAATCTATTAAATTCCAACAAGCAAATGAGTCATTGATTTTGATTAGCTTTCTTAATATGTATTAAATGGTTTAATTCTCAAACATTGAGATGGTCTTTTTATTTTTTGATAACAAGACTTCTCTTTCATTTCAAAGACTTATTTGCACAAAATGATCTTATAATTAGCTTTTATGTTGACAATAATCATCATATTGTTTTCAACAAGCTCATTTGTGCAAATTTCATAGTCTAAATCCATTGAATTCCATCAAAAATATGTCTAATTGATCTAAATTACCTTGCCTTATATTTATTAACTCTTTCAATTCATAAATAATGAGATTGTCTTTTCATTTATAGCCAACAAAGCTCCTTCCTTTGTTGTAAGGACTCATTTACATGAAATGATGGTGAAATAAACTCTTACATCAAGACAAAACATTATATTCATTTGTACACCTTTGGTACTTTGAACGAATTAGATTCCATGAAGCAAATGAGTTAATGAACTTGAATAGCTTTCTCGATTGGTATTAAATGGTTTTATACTTGAACAAAGAGATTGTCTCATCATTTTTTGATAAATAGAATTCTCTTTTTATTGCAATGACTTATTCACACAAAATGATCTCATAATTAACTATTATGACAACAATAAACAATATATTCATTGCAAAAAGCTCATTTCTACATCTTTGGTATGCTAAACCCATAGAATTCCATCTAATAAATAAGTCATTGATCATGATTAGTTTTTCTTACAAGTATTAAATGGTTTAATTATCAAACAAAGAGACCGTTACTTTATTTTTTTTGATAATAAGGCTTTGCTTTTCATTGGAAAGACTCATTCACAAAAAATGATTGCATAATTATTTGTCCCATTGCATGACACATGTTAGAAAAGTATCTTTGTGCCAATAGAATTTGTGCAGATATTTGCATTTAAGATTAGATAAGAGTTCAATGTTCTTATCCTTTATTATAAAAGAGAGTTTCACCATAAACATCTCTCTTGGTAGCTTGGAAAATGATATCATGGTCAGCAAGAGTGAGTATGTGATCCCACCAGCCTCTGAGTTGTCTTGAGAATCCTGTAACATGGATCTCAGCAATGGCTTGGTTAGAGGATGGTGAAATTTCCATTTATGTCAATACAAAACATCCTATTTATTAAAACAAGCACATATGTATACCTTCAGTATTCTGACTGCATTGAATTTCAATAAGTAAAAGAGTTAGTGATCTTGATTAGCTTTCCTTATAGTTATTTGATGGTTTTATTCCCAAACAATGAGACTATTTTTTCATTTTCTGATAACAAGACTTCTCTTTTGTTGCAAGGGCTCATTCAACTAAAATGATCTTGTAATCAACTTCTGTGCCAATAATAATCATTATATTTTTTGCAACAAGCTCGTTTGTACATTTTTGGTGTTCTAAATCCATTTAGTTACATCAAAGAAAGGTGTGATTGGTCTAGATTACCATTTCTTATATATATTGAATGCTTTAATTCTTGAACAATGAGGCCTTCTTTTCATTGAGCTAACAAGGCTCCTTCCTTCATTGCAAGGACTCATTTAGACAAAATAATGGTGAAATTAACATTTGCATCTACACAAAACATTATATTCATGTGATTAAGCATGTTTGCACACCTTTGGTACTTTCAACCATTGAATTCCATCAAGTAAATTATTAATTGATCTTTAGCTTTCCTTATAGGTATTCAATGGTTTAATGTTTGAACAATGAGACCATCTCTTCATTTTTTGCTAACAAGATTTCTCATTTTGTTGTAAAGACTCATTCACACAAAATGATCTCATAATTATCTTTTATGTCAATAGCAAACATTATATTCATAGCTACGTGCTCATTTATACATCTTTGGTAAACTAAATCCATTAAAAAAAATCAAGTTGTCAATGATCATTGTTAGCTTTCCTTATAGGTATTAAATTGTTTAATTCATAAATAATAAGACTCTCCTTATATTTTGACAACAAGACTTTTCGTTTCATTGCAATGACTTATTTACACAAAATTAGAGTAAAATTAACTTTTGTGTCTCTACAAATTATTATATCCATTGGAACAAGCATGTTTGTAGACTTTGGTACTTGGAACCCATTAAGTTCCATCAAGTAAATGAGTCTTTGATCCTAATTAGCTTTTCTTTTAAAGATATTTATTGGCTTAATTCTTAAACAATGAGACCACCTTTTCTTTTTTTATTCTATTTTTTTATATATTCCTTGTATCTTCTTTTTATTAAAAGGATTTTTAAGTTTTTGTCGTAAATGCTTATAAGTAATTTCATTAGTTAAAGAACTAATGAATCTTTCATTCCTTTGAATCTTTTTCTAAATCAATTCAATTTCTCTATATTGAAGAAGGAAGTAAATTTAAAGCTAATAAGCTTTTTGTTAATCTCTACATTTATGCATCATCATCTATTTTCTTTATTGAGTATGGCATGTGTAAGAAATGATTTCCTAATATGAAATCTTGTGATAGAATTTTAATCATCATAAAAGGAATTTTTAAACATATATCATCATTACAAATAACAACTTATGATAGCTTATATTTAATAACAAGCTTACTTTAATCGATAATGTTTAATATTTCTGTTGTTTTTGAAAAGTATTTTAAAGGTATTAGACCTTCTTAATACAGATTTAGTGTATTGGAGCCAAACCTAGTAAAGTATCTTTTGTTGGACACTTCACAAGTGCTAGATCTGAATCCAGTAAGGATGAAGATCTAGAAACCAAAATCTCAAATTATTTGCAATGCAACCTTTTTGTGAGATAGCCATCTAACACTTATGGTCAAACTAGTAGTACAAGAGGTGTAGATCTACATGGATAGGTCCCTCAAGCCACTTATGTGTCACTACAATAGGAATCTTGGAATCTCCTGGTGCCTCAACATCACAGGTCCAGTTTATTAAGCTTGAGATACATCTTGAGCTCTATGTTTTGGAAAAAAAATTTTTGATTAAGAAAAATTTTAAGAATTTTATGGCTAGAATAATGCTAAAACAAGAAAATGGTTTTTCAAAAGTTTTCAAAATGAGAAAAAACTAGAAGTTTAGTAAGATTATTATGATTGGATGACCAAAAATAAAAAGCATGTTTTATTCAATGACTGGTTTGATGAGTACTATTTTCAATGGGGATATGAGTACCTATGGTCATATTTCACAAAGGAAGATGAATTATAAGCTCAAATCCAATCACAACAATGCAAGTTAATGAATGGCTCAAAAATAGAGTCAGTTGATCCTCCATGTGAAATTCAATTCAAGTACAAAGGCCCTTCTATTCCTATATCACCATTCAAAGTACATAGAGAGCATGAAAATCTTTGATCAAAAGATATACAAAAGCTTATTAAACAAATTGATTATACAAATAAAATTTTACAAATAATTGGCAACCAACTCTCAAAATGTAGTTGCCACTGTAATTTTTTTTTTCAATTTCAAAAGAAATTTCAAAATTTGCTACCATTGCTACAAAGTTTTCAACAAAACCTATTTTTAAACCCTTTCAAATTTCAAATACATCATCAAATGAATTTCAGGAAGCTTTGATGCTTAGACTATAGACTCTAAAGGAATCTAAACTCGAAGCATCAATAAGCAAAGAGGTACAAACTTTGACTGCACTTGATGTTGGTTCATCTCAAGCTTTTGTGTTAGACCCAAAAATCACTAAAGGTACAACATCTCAAAGTGGAACAATTGGGAACATCTTCAAAGATTTACTATCACAGACCCATGGCTCTTGACCTTGCTTTTAAAGAAAAGTTAGCTTTTCTTCAAACAAAATATAATTGCAATTCAATTTATGAGTAGAATGTTGATGGATATTCTAAACATTAGATTCTGAATCTTCTTCAACAAATGACCATGGTGTCCAATGCATATAGGACCCATAGTCATACCTTTTACCATGCCATTATTGAGATCTTTGTTGCAGGATTGTCAAGAAAACTTAAAGGCTAGTTAGATCACATGCTCACTCTAATTGATGAAAACAGTATTTTCCAAGCTATCAAGAGAGATGTTCATGGTGAACCTCTCCTTAATAATAACCAACAAATAATCCCCAATGTTGTGGCAAGTCTAATCTTTACCATAACAAAGCACTTTATTGGTGATTCATCTCACATAAAGGTTAAGAACACTACATTCTTATCTAATCTTAAATGCAAATATTTGCATAACTTATGTTGGTACAAAAATATGTTTCTAACTCGTGTCATGCAACAAGATGATGCAAATCAAATTTTTTGGAAAGTAAAGAATTTGGTAGGATTTCCAAGGCTAGTTGGCAATAAGGTAAGATCTAAATTATAATCTCAATATAATGGTTAAATTCCCTATCATCAGTTGGCCTATGGTGAACTGATAAGCTTTATCCAAAAAGAAGCACTACAAATCTATGTAGATTTAAAGCTCCAAAAATAGATCAAGTAGGAACAAAAGTAGACTCAAAAGGAGTTAGAATCCTCTTGTGCCCAATTTGATGATAATCTTTATTACAAAGAAAGACCAAAAGAAAGCATCGACCTAATACCAAATCAAAAAAATTTTTACACAAAATCTAAACCTAACCAACACTATCAATCTTCTAAGCCCAAAACAACTTTTAGGCCCAAACCTAATAAGCTTAAACAATCAAAAGCCTAGACATTTAGATATCTTTGTTATAATTGTGGTAAGGCTAGTCACATGTCTAGATACTATAAACTTCACAAAAAAAAAAAAAAACCTCTAAGCCCTTGAATTGCCTGATATTATTCTAGCCCAACTATAGGAATTATTGGTCAAAACCATATAAGCAAGTACTCTTAGACTATCAAAACCATATAAGCAAGTACTCTTAGACTATCTTCTGAGGATAAAGCTAGTCTCCAAGTTAACAAACTCAAAGCCTCTTTTGAAATAAGGTTAGAAGAGAAAGAGGTAAGTTTCCTAACATGTGCTTAAGTGCAAATCCTTGAGATACTTGATATGTTAGGAAATGATCAAGCTGAAGCCTAATTTCTAGAAAAGCTCCTTGAAAGCCCATCAACTTCAAATCCAAAGCCACTACTTCAATCCATCCAAGCTTCTTATAATCTCAAGGATGTTCTAAAAAAGTTTGACCAACCTTAAACCAAGTCTCATCTTAACCATGGTCAAGGATCAACATGAACAAATGAAGGGATTTTGAAACAAGTCAAGGATCAACACGAACAAATTGTTTATTTCACATTTAAGCATTAAAATGACTGTCAAAGGTGGTATTTCACCATTAAACAAGAAATTTTGGCAATTGTTTTATGCATTTCAAAATTTTAGCATGATTTGCTAAATCAAAAATTCTTATTACACATTAATTGTCAAGTAGCATAATTTATTTTACAAAAAGATGTTCAAAATATTGCATCCAAATAGATTTTTGCATGATGGTAAGCAATTTTAAGTGTTTTTGATTTTGAAATTGAACATATTTGAGGTTCTTCAAACTATTTACCATATTTTCTTACAAGAAAATTCTTGCTAGGAACAAGAACCTCAACCACAAAACATGCCCACAATGCCCAAGAATTCCAAAAAGAAAGCCCAACAGGAAAAAGCCCAATCATAAACAACCCAACCAAAAGCATGGGTTGACATGTTCAACTTAAAAAGCCAAAGCTCAAACCCTTTAGGTTCCTAAAACATTCCAAGCCCATGAAAGCAAGACATTGATGACTCTTCTGAGTCTTTAGCCTCAAGCCTACCCAATATTGAAGCCTTAAGCCCAAAAACCCAAAAAATTATGAAAGCTTGGTTCAATATAATGAATATAGTGAAGGTAAACATGCTTGTTATAAAAAAGAAAATGAAAAGTTGAAGAGACGATCACATTATCTAGGAATTAAACCATTCAATATCAATAATGAAAGTAATCAAGAACAATGACTCCTTTGTTTAATAGAATTCAATAGATTTAGAGCACTAAAGATGTATAAATGTGCTTTTTCCAATGAATATAATGTTTTATGTAAACACAAAATTTAATTTCTTCATCATTTTGTGTAAATGAGTCATTGTAATAAAGGAAGGAGAGTTGTTAGTTACAACTAAAGTGATGGTGCCATTATTTAGGGTTTAAGACACTTAATACATATAATAAAAGCTAATCAAGACCACTCATACCCTTTTTTTTTTTTAACAAAATTCAATGGGTTTAGAGTACCAAAGATGTGGAAACAAGCTTGTTGGAGTGAATATAGTTGTTGTTGGATGGCAAGTAGTTGAGAACAACAATTTAGTACCTAATTTACCCATAATATCTTCCAAAAGTAGCTCAAAAACCTTGTTTCTTTATTTGAAACAATGCTTGGAGGCATGCCATGCAAACATACCTCTCTAAAGAACAATTTAACTACATTGTTTGTATCATCAATAGTATGGCATGGGATGAAGTGTGCCATCTTTAAAAACTTGTCAATAACAACAAATATAGAGTTCCCACCCCATTTTGATCATGACAGGTTTAGCACAAAGTCCCTAGATAAATCAACCCAAGGTTGGTTAGTTATGGGTAAAAGAGTGTAGAAGCCATAGGGTAAAACTCTAGATTTGGCCTATTTTCATGTTATGCACTTCTTACACACCTTATCAACAACTTGTTTCATATATAGCTAAAAAAAAATGTTCAACTAAGACATCTAAGGTTTTTCTAACTCTGAAATGATGCAGTAGACCATCTCCCATGTGCTTCTCTCACAACCAACTCCCTTAAGGAACAAACTCATAGGCACACATAATCAATTTTCCCTAAAAATGAAATCCTCATGCCCATAAAATTTCCCAAAGGCTGACTTCATACATGTCCTATACACATTAGCAAAGTTGGGATCTTTCACATATAAATCTTTAATATATTCAAATCTTAACAATTTTGCACTAAGTATAGAGATAAGGGCATACTAGCAAAATAATGCATCAACTACCACATTCCCTTACCTTGTTTATATTTGATGATGTAGGGAAATATTTCAACGAATATTACCTATTTGGCATGTCTCTTGTTCAACTTCTTTCATTCCTTTATTTGCTTCAAGGATTTGTGGTTAGCATGGATGACAAACTCATTAGGCCAAAGGTAGTGCTACCATATGTCCAAGGCCTATACCAATGCACACCTTTCCTTATCATAAGTGGGTTAACTAAGGGCTGCTCCACTTAGCTTTTCACTAAAGTAAGCAATTGGTTGAATTTTTCCATTAAAATACCTCCAATGCCAATACCTAAAACATCATACACAATCTAAAAAGTTTTAGCAAAGTTAGGTAAAACAAGTAAGGGTGTAGAACTAAATTTTTCCTTGATTAAATTAAAATCCTTGTCTTGATCACTACTCCACTTAAATCCCACATTCCTTTTAACAATCTTAGTTAATGGTGCAGCAATGGTGCTAAAGGCCTTAACAATGTGTCTATAGAAACTAGCACAAATTGCCCTAAACTTTTCCTTGTCAATGTCAATACCCCTAGCACTCATAACGTTAGCATACAATTCTTAAGGTTAGCATACAATTTCATAAAACATAAAACACTTAGAATGGAACATAAATGATACAATTTCTTAAAACATAAAACACTTAGAATGGAACATAAATGATCAAGATGTTCATCTAAGTTTCTTCTGTAGACCAAAAATATCATCAAAATACACAACCACAAAATTACCAATGAATGCATGTAAACCATGATTCATCAATCTCATAAAAGTGCTTTAATGCATTAGTGAGACCAAATGGCATAACAAGCCATTTATACAAACCATACTTAGTTTTGAAAGTTGTTTTCCACTCATCCTAATTTGGTAATATCCACTTTTCAAATCAATTTTCAAAAAGACACATGAACCATGCAATTTATCCAATATGTCATCTAATCTAAGTATAGGATGGTGATACATTATAGTGATTTTGTTAACTACTCAACCATTAATGCAAATCCTCTGAGTCCCATCCTTCTTAGGCACATGCAATACTGAAACTACACATGGACTCATGCTCTTCCTTACATATCCCTTTGCCATGAGCTCATTAACTTGCCTTTGAAGCTCCTTTGTCTCTTCAAAATTACTTCTATAGGCCGATTAATTTGGAATTATCACACCATGGATCAATTCAATCCCATGTTCTATTCCCCTCAAAGGTGGTAAGTCTCTTGGTTGTTTGGAAAAAACATCATCAAATTCTTACAAAAGAGAAATGACAACACTAGGCAAAGAAGGCCTAAGCTCATTAGTACTAAAATAAGCCTCGTTGTATAAAAATACAATTATAGGCTATTTTAAATACAAACTCTCAATTTTTCTTTCTTACTTTCTTTCTTCTTTTCTTTTAGTCTTATCTCCTTTCTCTCCATTCTTTTCCTCTTGTTTCTTCTTAGCCTTAATTTCTTTTTTTTTTCCCTCTCACTCTCTTTTTTATTCCTTCATTGATCATCTTATACTTGGCAAGGTGTCAAAGGTACAAGAGTAATGGGTTTATCATTTATTACAAAAGTATTTATTCTTAAACCCATCATGCATTACATGTTGATCATATTGCAATCATCTTCCTAACAAAATATGCCTAGCATGCATGGGTACATCGTCACAAAAGACCTCATTAGTATATCTCCCAATAGTAAATGATTCTAATGCCTACTTATTTCCCTTAACCTCCCCACATTCATTCAACCATTGAAGTGTATATAACTTGGGTGCTTCATGGTAGGTAAATTAAGCTTTTTAACTAGAGTAACTACATTTGTACAATAGCCCCCATGAATGATCATGTTGCATACCTTATCTTTGATGTGCCACTATGTATGGAAGATATTTATCTCTTTGCACTTCATCTTCCTTGGCTTGTGCACCCAATGCTCATCTAGCCATGAACAAATCTCCTTCAACTAGTACTCCTTTCCATGAGTTAAATCCTCCAATGGTGGCATGGAATCATCATTGAACTCACTTTCTATCTCAATATCCCTATTACACCGCAACACCATGGTACAATTATTTAAACATTAAAATGCAATATGTCCCCTTCCTAGAAACTTAAACATTTAACATCTCCATTTTTACTAGGTTAGGAATTAGAATTATCTTTCTCCTTGTTAGGACTCACTTCCTTACTCTTGTAAGATTTGGCCTTGGGCTTATAATAAGCCTTACCATCCCATTTTCTCCAATTGGCTTCCAACATGAAGAGGAACCCAAATTCAGAGTACCAAAGGTGTACAATCATGTTTGTTCCAATGAATATAATTTTTGTGTAAACACAAAAGTTAATTTCACCATGACTTTATATAAATGAGTCCTTACAACAAAGAGAAGTCATGTTAGCAAAAAATGAAGAGATGGTCTGATTGTTTAGGAAATTAAACCATTCAATACCTATAAGAAAAGCTAATTAAGAGTAATGACTCATTGACTTGATGGAATTCAATGGGTTTAAAGTGTTTGCCAAAGGTGTGCAAACATGCTTGGTCCAATGAAAATAATGTTTTGTGCAGACATAAAAGTTAATTTCACCATCCTTCTACGTAAATGAGTCCTTGCAATGAACAAAGCAACATTGTTAGCTAGAATGAAGAATTAATGTAGACTAAAAAGCTAATGTCTCATGATTCAAAAATTGAAACACATAATACGCATAAGAAAAGCTAATGTAGACCAATCAAACCTTTTTTGGATGGAATTCCATCAAAAATGAGTCATTCATCTTCATTAGCATTCCTTATAGGTATTGAATGATTTAATTCTTGAACAATGAGACTGCCTCTTCACTTTTTGATAACGAGACTTCTATTTTGGTTACAAGGACTCATTCACACAAAATGATCTCGAAATTAACTTTTATGTAAATAGCAAACATCCTATTCATTGTAAGAAGCTTGTTTCTACATCTTTAGTATTTTGAATCCATTAAAGTCCATCAAAACTAGGTGTGATTGGTCTAGATTACCTTTTCTTATACATATTGAAGTCCATTCTTCATTTCAAACTAACATGCTTATTTGTATAACTTTAGTACTCTAAACACATTGAATTCCTTCAAGCAAATAACTCAATGATCTTGATTTGACTTCCTAATAGGTATTAAATGGTTTAATTCCTCAATAATGAGATCATCTCTTCATTTTTTGATAATAAGACTTCTCTTTCAAAACATTATATTTGTCACAACAAGCTCATACATACATTTGTGGTACTCTAAGTCCATTGAATTTCATCAAAAGAAGCTGTGATTGGTTTATATTATCTTTACCTATATGTATTAAGTGTTTTAACTCTTGAATAATGATAACATCTCTTATTTCCGTCTAACAAGGCTCTTCCTTCATTGAAAGAATCATTTACACAAAATGATGATGAAATTAACATTTACATCTACACAAAGGAGTATATTCAACAAAACAAGCACATTTGTACATCTTTGCTACTCTAAATCTATTGAACTTCATTAAGTAAGTGAGGCATTAATCCTTACTAGTTTTTTGTATAGGTTTTGGATAGTTTAATTCCTAAATAATGAGAAGGTCTCTTCATTTTTTGATAACAAGACTTTTAATTTTATTGCAAGGACTCATTCACACAAAATGATATTGTAATTAACTTTTGTATCAACATCAAACGTTATATTCATTGCAATAGGCTTGTTTCTATATCTTTAATTTTCTAAATCCATTGAATTCCATCAAAAAGGTGTGATTTGTCTAAATTACCTTTTCCTATGCTTATTAAGTGTTTCAATTCCTAAATAAGGAGACCATCTCTTCATTTCTAACTAAAAAGTCTCCTACCTTCATTGTAGGGAATCATTTACACAAAATGATGCGAAATTAACATTTGTGTCTACACAAAGCTCTTTATTCTTTGGAACAAGCACTTTTATACACCTTTGGTACTCTATATCTATGAAATTTCATTAAGGAAATGAGTCATTGATCTTCATTAACTTTCCTTATATTGAATGGTTTTATTCCCAAACAATGAGACTATCTCTTTATTTTCTAATAACAAGACTTCTCTTTTCATTGCATGGACTCATTTGAACAAATGATGGGGAAACATTATATTCATTGGAATAAGCATATTTGTACACCTTTGGTACTTTAAACTAATTGAATTCCATGAAGCAAAATAGTCATTGTTCTTGATTAGCTTTCCTTATAGGTATTGAACAATTTGATTGCCAAACAATGAGACTATCACTTCATTTTTTGAACTAGTCTTCTCTTTCCATTACAAGGACTCGTTCACACATAATGATCCCACAATTAACTTTTGTATCAATATCAAACATTATATTCATTGCAATAAGCTTATTTGTACATCTTTGGTACTCTAAATCCATTGAATTTCATCAAAAAAAAAATGGTGTGATTGGTCTAGATTACCTTTTATTATATCTTTTGACTATTTTAATTCCTAAATAATGAGACCATCTAATGTGAACCCCAAAAGACGTGGCTTTGGGGCCTAATGTATATAAGGACTTCAAATAAAAACCTAAGAAAGCAAAAGTAGATTTCAATTATGCATAACCTAGACCCAATGTTTGAAGAACATGAACCTAAGGTGTAAAAAAGGATATGGACATCATACTCCAAAAAAGAAAGGATTTTGTAGTGATAAGTTAGGTTAAACACCACACAAAGAGTTAGTTCTTGATAAGTTTTTTAAAAGAATTAAAGGAGAAATTTCTCATATTTAGTTTCACTAATGTTCTACTTATTTTTAACAATGAAATCAAGCCCATTTACAACCTAAATTAACAACCCTAACCTAGATAATGACAAACTTCTTTAATAAAGTAACAACAAATCTACTCCTAATTGCTTTAGTAGTTGTTCTAAATTAACAATCCCAACCCTAAAGATAATTATAAACTTTCTAAATAAGCTAACAACAAATTTACTCTATTTTTTTGGTGTTATTGTAGAAATCCTTACAATCACTTGACATAGACCCATTTAGCATGCTTAAACAATAAATAAAGCCTTGGCCTACGTTAAGATATGTTTTACTGCCATTCAAACTTGAATTAGCTTCCTTAGCCCAAATTTCTTCAATTAGCCCATTAAGTGCCTCTTTCATCCTTTTAGCTCTTAAACATGTTATTGGCCCTTTTTGAATGCTCAATGGACCTTTAGAAGCCCTTGATACATTAAACTTTTTATGGATCGCATCATTTTCCCTCTCCTTAAAAGGATTCAACCTTGAATCATCACTTAGATAAAAAAAAAAGTCTATGTTGGGAATAAACTCGCATGCACTCCCTCTGTGTTTCACTCCACTTTTTTATAGTATGACACTCACTCTCACATTTGCACACTATATAAATTTATCTTTTCTCTCAAACTCCTTTATTGAAATAATAAAGTTCAATCAAAGTCACTCTATAACCATCTAATTCCATCAAATTAGAATCAAAGAAATTTAGGAATGAGCAATGAATTTAAGGTTATGGATTAGAAGAACTCAACAAGATTAAATTACAAAAACTGAAAAAAAAAATTATTTGATCCAAATCCTTGTAGGAAGTGGAAGGAAATAAGGAAATAAAGCCTTTATCTCCCTTTCACCTATTTAAATAGGATTTATTTTTGAAATAGGAAGGAATCAAATAGAATATTTTTCTTTTCTCCTTTTTTATTCTCTTTTTCTTTTCTCCTTTATCAAACAAGATTTTCATTTTTTGATCTTTTGCAAAGATTTAAATACAAAAAAAGATAAACTAGGGCTTGTAGATTCAAAGAATAAGAGATTATAAAATGCAACTAAGAAGACGAACAAAAAAAATGAACCTCAAAATTAGATAAGGAAACCTAATTCAAAGCCAAGTTCTAATACCAATTAGTTTGAACCCCAAAAGACATAGCTTTATGAAACCTCATTTCAACATTTTTGATACTTTTAACCCATTAAATTCCATCTAGTAAATAAGTCATTGTTCTTGATGTGCTTTCCTTACAAGTATTGAATGGTTTAATTATCAAACAAAGAGACTGTTACTTTATTTTTTGATAATAGGGGTTCTCTTTTCATTGCAAGGACTCATTCACACAAAATGATTGCATAATTAACTTTTGTGTCAATAGTAAATGTTATATTACTTGTAACAAGCTCATTAGTATATCTTTGGTCTCTAAATCCAATGAATATCATCAAAAAAAGGTATGATTAGTCTAGATTACCTTTTCTTATATGTATTGAGTGTTTGAATACCTAAATAAGGCCTTCTCTCCATTTCTAGCTAACAAGGCTCCTTCCTTCATTATAAGGACTCATTTACACAAAATGATGGTGAAATCAACTTTTATGTCTACATAAAACATTATATTCATTGGAATGAGCATGTTTACACACCTTTGCTACTCTAAACCCATTGAATTCCATCATATCCATTGCACCAAGCTTGTTTGTTCATATTTAGTACTCTAAATCCTTGAATTCTATAAAAAAAAAATAAAAGGTTTGATTGGTCTAAATTACCCTTTCTTATACACATCAAGTGTTTCAATTGTTGAATAATGAAATTTTTTTTATTTCTAATTGACAAGGCTCCTTCCTATGTTACAAGGGCTTAATTACACAAAATAATGGTGAAAAAAGGATAATCAAGTTCTATAACTCCTTTGTTTGATAAAATTGAATGAATTCAACTAACTAAAGTGACAAGGACAATATTGTTGCAATTAATATATTGTTTGTGACATACATCAATATTAATTTCATGATCATTTTATGTGAATAAGTCCATGCAACAATGAAAGCTTGTAAGTGACAAATTAAATGACTGTTTCATTCTTTAAGAATTGAATCATTCAATGTCAACATGAAAAGGTAATCAATTTCTATGAATCCTTTGTTTGATGGAAATTAATGGATTCAGAGTGTAAAAGTGACAAGCACATTATTGTCAAGATTAATTTATTTTTTGGTGCATACATCAATGTTAATTTCATGATCATGTGTTGATGCAACTAATAGAGAAAGCTCGTAAGCAAGAAATTAGGCGATTGTTTCAATCTTTAAAATTTGGAACATTTAATGGTAGCCAAAAAAGATAATCAATTTCTATGACTCCTTTGTTGGATTGAATTCAATGGATTCAAAGTGCCAAAGTGATAAGGACATTAATTTTGTACTTAATATATTGCTTGGTACATACAGCAATATTAATATCATATTCATTTTGTGTGATTGAGTCCTTACAACTAATAGAGATGGTTTGTAAGTAATAAATTATGAAAACTATTTCATTTTCTACAATTAAACCATTTAATACTTGTAAGAAAAGACAATAAAGTTCTACAACTCCTTTTTTTGATAGAACTTAATGGATTTAAAATGCCAAAGTGACAAGGATGGTATTGTTGTGATTAATATATTGTTTAATGCATAAACCAACATAAAATTCATGGCCATTTTGTGTCAATGAGTCCATGTAACTAATAAAGAAAGCATGTAAGGGAGAAATTAAATGATAGTTTCTTTCTTTAAGAATTGAAACATTCAATGTTGGCAAGAAAGGACAATCAATTTCTATAACATCTTTGTTTGATGGAATTCAATGGATTCAAACTGCCAAAGTGACAATGACATTATTGTTATGAATAAATATTGCTTGGTACATGCACCAATGTTAATATCATGATCATTTTGTTTGAATGAGTCCTTGCAACTAAGGAGAAAGTTTGTAAGCAATGAATTAAGTAACTATTTCATTGTCCTACAATCGAAAAATTCAATGCCTACAAAAAAGGACAATCAAGTTCTATGACTCCTTTGTTTGATGGAATTCAATGGATTTAGAGTGCTAAAGTGACAAGGATGGTATTTTCATGATTAATATATTGTTTTGTACATACACTAATGTTAATTTCATGATTATTTTGGGTGAATGAGTCTTCATAACTAAAGAAGAAAGTTTGTAAGCAATAAATTAAGTGATTATTTCATTCTTCTACAATTAAACCATTCAATACCAACAAGAAAGATAATCATGTTCTGTGACTCCTTTGTTTGATGCAATTCAATGGATTTAGAGTGCCAAAGTGATAAGAGCTGTATTGTCGTGACTAATATATTGTTTGCTAGATACACCAATGTTAATTTATTGATAATTTTGGTTAAATGAGTCCTTGTAACTAAAGGAAAAAGCTTGTAAGTGAGAAATTAAGGGACTATTTCACACTTTTAGAATTGACTCATTTAATGCCCACATGAAAAAAAACAATCACATTCAAAGACTCCTTTTCCTAATGGAATTCAATGGATTTAGAGTGTCAAAGTCACAAGGTTGTTATTATCTCAAATAACATATTGTTTGGCATATACACCAATGTTAATTTGATGATCATTATGTGTGAAAGAATCATTACAACTAATGGAGAAAGTTTGCAAGCATTAAATTAAATGATTGTTTCATTCTTCTACAATTGAACCATTGAATGCTTGTAGGAAAAGACAATCAACTTCTATGACTCCTTTGTCTAATGGAATTCAATAGATTTAGAGTGCCAAAATGACAAGGATGGTATTGTTCCAATTAATATATTGTTTAGTACAAACACCAATGTTAAATTCATGTTTAGTTTGTGTGAATAAGTCCTTTCAACTAAAAGAGAAAGCTTGTAAGGAAGAAATTAAGTGACTATTTCACACTTCTAGAACTGACCCATTTAATGCCTAAAAGAAAAGACAATCATTTCTAAAACTTCTTTCTTCTATGGAATTCAATGGGTTCAGAGTGTCAAAGTCATAAGGTCGTTATTTTCACAATTAATATATTGTTTGACACATACACCAATGTTAATTTCATGATCATTTTGTGTAAATGAGTCCTTACAACTAAAAGAGAAAGTTTGTAAGCAATATATTAAGTGATTATATAATTCTTCTACAATTAAACCATTGAAAGCTTGCAAGAAAAGACAATCAAGTTCTATAACTCCCTTGTTTGATGGAATTTAATGAACTGAAAGTGCCACTGTGGCAAGGACAATATTATAACAATTAATAAAATGTTTGGCACATACACTAATGTTAATTTCATGATCATTTTGTGTCAATAAGCCCTTACAACCAAAAGAGAAAGTTTGTAAGCAATAAATTAAGTGACTTTTCATGTTTCCATAATTGAACCATTGAATGCTTGCAAAAAAAGACAATCAAGTTCTATATCTCCTTTGTTTGATGTAATTCAATGGATTCAAAGTGCCAAAGTGACAAGGATAGTATTGTTGTGATTAATATAATTTTTGGTGCATAAATCAATGCTAATTTCATGATCATTCTGTGTGAATGACTCCTTGCAACTAATAGAGAAAGGTTGTAAGCAAAAAATTAAGCAACTATTTCATTCTTTAGGAATTGAAACTTTTAATTCTTGCAACAAAAGACAATTAAGTTTTTTGTCTTCATTGTTTGAAGGAATGCAATGGATTTAGAGTGCCAAAGTGATATAGATGGTATTGTCTTGATAAATATTTTCTTTTGTGCATGCACTAATGATAATTTCATGATCATTTTTGGTGAATGCATCCTTGCAATAAAAGGAGAAAGCTTGTAAGAGAGAAATTAAGTGTTTGTTTCATTTTTCTACAATTAAACCATTCAATACCTACAAGAAGAGCCAATTAACTTCTATGATTCCTTTGTTTGATGTAATTCAATGGATTCAAAGTGCCAAAGTGATAAGGATGGTGTTTTCCAAAGTGACAAGGATGTTATGGTTGTGATATATTGCTTGGTACATACACAAATGTTAACCATTTTGTGTGAGTAAGTCCTTGCACCAAAAGGAGAATGTAAAAAATGAATTAAGTGACTATTTCATTCCTCTACATTTGAACCATTTAATGGCTACAAGAAAAGATAATCAACATCTATGACTCCTTTGTTGATGTAATTCAATGGATTTAGAGTGCCAAAGTGATTAGGACGGTACTATCTCAACTAATATATTGTTTCACTAATGTTAATTTCATGATCATTGTGTGTGAATGCATCCTTACAATTAAAGGAGAATGCTTATAATTGAGAAATCAAGTAATTATTTCATTCATGAAGAATAGAACATTTATTACTAGTAAGAAAAAAGACAATCAAGTTTTATGTCTCATTTGTTGGATGGAATTCAATGGATTGATAGTTCCAAAGTGATAAGTACTAAAATTGTCCCAATTAATATATTGTTTGTTGCATGAACAAATGTCAATTTCATGATAATTGAAGGATAATGCTTATAAGAGAGAAATTAAGCTACTATTTCATTCTTTTACAATTGAAACATTTAATGCCTACAAGAAAAGACAATCAAGTTTTATGACTTCATTGTTTGATGTAATTTATTGGATTTATAGTGCCAAAGTGATAGGGATGGTATTTCCATGATTTTTTTTTTAGGTGCATACTCTAATGTTAATTTAATGATTATTTTGTGGGAATAAGTTAACACAACTAATGGAGAAAGAATGGAAGCAAAAAAAATTAGGTGACAATTTCAATCTTAGAATTTAAACTTTCAATGCTAGCATGAAGAAACAAACAATTTTTATGTCTCCTTTATTTATTGGTATTCAATGGATTCAAGTGTCAAAGTGATAAGGATGGTATTATCCCAATTAATATATTGTTTGGTGCAAACACTAATGTTAATTTCTTGATCACTTTGTATGAAAGAGTCCTTGCAATTAAAGGAGAAAGCTTGTAAGTGAAAACTTAAGTGACTCTTTCATTCTTTAAAAATAGAAAAATTCAATGCTAGCAAGAAAAAACAACCAAGGACTTAAAGTTTGTAAGTGAGAAATTAAGTAAATATTTTATTCTTTAAGAATTTAAACATTCATCACTAGCAAAAAAAAGACAAATTCAATGGATTTAAAGTGCCAAAGTGATAAGAAACATATTATCCTAATTAATATATTGTTTAGTGCATGCACTAATGTTAATTTCATGATCATTTTATGCGAATGCATCCTTGCAATTAAGGGAGAAAGCTTGTAAGTGAAAAATTAAGCATTCTCCTACTATTGAACCATTTAATGCCAACGAGAAAAGACAATCAAGTTTTATAACTCCTTTGTTTGACATAATTCAATGGATTCAAAGTGTCAAAGTCATAGGGAAGATATTGTCATGATTAATTTATGTTTTTGGCACATGCATTAATGTTAATTTCATGATCATTTTGTGTGAATGAATCCTTTGTTTGATGTAATTCAACAAATTCAGAGTGCCAAAGTCATAGGGACGATATTGTCAAGATTAATTAAATTTTTGGTGCATACACCAATGTTAATTTCATGATTATTTTACGTGAATAAGTTGATGCAACTAACAAAGAAAGCTTGTAGGCAAGAAATTAGGCTACTATTTGATTCTTTAATGATTGAAACATTTAATGCTAGTAAGAAAAGACAATCAAGTTCTATGTCTCCTTTGATCAATGGAATTTAATAGATTCAAAGTACCAAAGTGATAAGGACATTATTTTGTGATTAATATATCACTTGGTATATACACCAATGTTAATGTAATGATCTTTTTGAGTGAATAAGTCCTTGCAACTAAAGGAGAAGCTCATAAGTGAGAAATTAAGTGACTATTTCATTCTTGTACAATCGATCCATTCAATGCTTGCAAGAAAAGCTAATCAAGTTCTATGAATCCTTTACTTCATGTGATTCAATGGATTCAAAGTGCCAAAGTGATAAGGATGGTATTGTCATGATTAATTTATTTTTAGTGCTTACACTAGTGTTAATTTCATGATTATTTTGTGTGAATGAGTCAATGTATTTGAAGGAGAAAGCCAATAAGGAAGAAATTAAGTGATTATTTTATTCTTTAAGAATTGAAACATTCAATGCATGCAAGAAAAGTTGATCAATTTTTATGACTCCTCTGTCCAATGAAATTCCATGGATTAAAGTATCAAAGTGACAAAGACATTATTGTCTTAATTAATAAATTTTTTAGTACATATGCCAACATTAATATCCTCATTATTTTGTGTGAATATATCCTTATAACTAAAGGAGATAGTTTATAAGTAATAAATTAAGTGACAGTTTCATTCTTCTACAATTAAACCATTTCATGCTTACAAGAAAACACAATTAACTTCTATGACTTCTTTGTCTTCTTTGTTTGATGGAATTTAATGGATTTAACTTGCCAAAGTGATAATAATGGTATTATTGAAATTAATATATTGTTTGGTGCATACACTAATATTAATTTCATGATCATTTTGTGTGAATAAGTCCTTGCAACTAGAGGAGACAGTTTGTAACCAATAAATTAAGTGACAATTTCATTCTTCTACAATTCAACCTTTCAATGCCTATAAGAAAAGACAATAAACTTCGATGACTCCTTTGTTTGATGTAATTTAATGGATTCTAATTGCCAAAGTGATAAAGATGGTATTGTCCCAATTAGTATATTGTTTGGTGCATTCAATAATGTTAATTTCATGATCATTTTGAGTGAATGAGTACTTGCAATAAAAAAGAGAAACTTGTAAGCAAAAAATTAAGTGATTATTTCATTTTTTGAAAATTGAAATATTCAATGCCTACATAAAAAGACAATCAAGTTTTATGTCTCCTTTGTTTGATGCAATTCAATGCATTCAGAGTGCCAAAGGGATAAAGACAATATTGTCTTGATTAAAATATTATTTGGTGCATTCAATAATGTTAATTTCATGATTTTTTTTTAAGTGAATGAGTACTTGCAATAAAAGGAGAAAACTTGTAAGTGAGAAATTAAGTGATTATTTCATTTTTTGAAAATTGAAACATTCAATGCCTACAAGAAAGGATAATGAAGTTCTATGTCTCCTTTGTTTGATGGAATTTAATGGATTTAGAGGGCTAAAGTGATCAGGATTGTATTATCTCAATTAAAATATTGTTTCTTGCATGCATTAGTGTTAATTTTTTGATTATTCTGTGTGAATAAGTTAATCCAACTAATGGAGAAAGCTTGCATGTGAGAAATTAGGTAGCTATTTCATTCTTTAAAATTTGAAATTTCAATGCTAGCAAGAAATAACAATCAAATTTTATGTCTTCTTTGTTTGATGGGATTTAATGGATTCAAAGTGACAAATCGATAGGGATGGTATTATTTTGATTAATATATTGTTTGGTGCATACTCTAATGTTAATTTCATGATCATTTTCTTTAAATTAGTCCTTGCATTTAAAGGAGAAAGCAAGTGGCTATTTAACTCTTTTACAATTGATCCATTCAATGCCTACAAGAAAAGACAATCAAGTTCTATGACTCCTTTGTTTGATTTAATTTAATGGATTCAAAGTGATAATAATGTGACAAGGATAGTATTGTCACAATTAATTTATCTTTTGGTCCATACAATAGTGTTAATTTTGATGATTATTTTGTGTGAATGAGTCAATGTATCTAAAGGAGAATTCCTTTAAGTGAGAAATTAAGCAACTATTTCATTCTTTAAAACTTGAAACATTCAATACTTGCAAGAAAAGACAATTAATTTCTATGGCTATTTTGTTTGATGTAATTTAATGGATTTAGAGTACCAAAGAGATAAGGATGTTCTTATTGTGATTAATATATTGCTTGGTGCATTCACCAATGTTAATATCATGACCATTTTGTGTGAATAAGACCTTGCAACTAAAGGAGAAAAGTTGTAGGAAATAAATTACGTGATTGCTTCATTCTTTGAATATTGAACCACTCAATGCCTGCATTGATGTTAATCTCTTAATTATTTTGTGTGAAAGCAAGAAATTAGGTGATTGTTTCAATTTTAAAAAAATGGAACCTTTAATGTTAACAAGAAAAAAACAATGAATTTCTCTATCTCATTTGTTTAATGGAATTGAATATATTCAAATGGCCAAAAAGATAAGGACAATATTGTCTTGATTAATATATTATTTGATGTATACACTAATGTTAATTTCATGATTATTTTGTGTCAATGAGTCCTTGCAATTGAAGGTGAAAGTTGTGTGAGAAATTAAGTGATTGTTACATTCTTGTACAATTGACCCATTCAATGCTTGCATGAAAAGATAATCAAGTTCTATGACTCCTTTGTTTGATGTAATTCAATGGATTCAGTGTGCCAAATGGATAAGGACAATATTGTCATGATTAATTCATTTTTTTGCGCATACATTAATGTTAATTTCATTATCATTATGTGTGAATATGTCTTTATAATTAAAGAAGAAAGCTTGTAAGTGAGAAATTAAGCCATTGTTTCATTCTTGTGCAATCAAACCATTCAATCCCTACAAGAAAGGATAATCAAGTTCTATGTCTCCATTGTTTGATGTAATTCAATGGATATAAGGTGCCAAAGTGATAGTGATGGTATTGTCATAGTTAATATATTTTTTGGGGCCTACACTAGTGTTAATTTCATGATTATTTTGTGTGAATAAGTTGATGCTACTAATAAGGAAAGATTGTAAGTGAGATATTAGATGATAGATTCATTATTTAAGAATTGAAACATTTAATGTCAACAAGAAGAGATTATCAAGTTCTATCTCTCCTTTGATTATTGGAATTCTATTGATTCAAAGTGCCAAAGAGATAAGGGTGGCATTGTCCCAATTAAAAAATTGTTTAGTGCTTACACTAATGTTGATTTCATGATCATTTTGTGTGAATGAGTCCTTGCAATTAAAGGAGAAAGCTTGTTAGTGAGAAATCAAGTGACTATTTCATTCTTCTACAATTGATCAACTCAATGCCTACAAGAAAAGATAATCAAGTTATATGAATCATTTATTTGATGTAATTCAATGGATTTAGAGTACCAAAGTGACAAGGATAGTATTGTCACAATTAATTTATTTTTTGGTGCATACACTAATGTTAATTTCATGATTATTTTGTGTGAATAAGTTAATGCAACAAACAAAGAAAGCTTGTAAGTGAGAAATTAGATGGCTATTTCATTCCTCATGAATTCAAACATTCAATGCTTTGTTTGATGGCTCCTATAGGAAAAGACAATCAAGTTTGATGGCTCCTTTGTTTGATGTAATTCAATGAATTTATAGTGCTAAAAAGATGGAAATGATATTGTCATAATAAATATACTTTTTGGTGTATGCATCAGTGTTAATTTCATGAAAATTTTTAGTGAATAGTTGATGCAACTAATAGAGAAAGATTGTAAGCAAGAAATTAGGCTAATATTTCATTCTTTAAAAATTGAATCATTCAATGCTAGCAAGAAAAAAAATTAGTTTCTATGTCTCCTTATTTTGATGGAATTCAATGGATTGAAAGTACTAAGCTAATAAATATGGTATTGGCCTGATTAATATATTATTTGGTACATATACTAATGTTAATTTCATCATCATTTAGTGTGAATGTGTTCTTGCAATTAAAGGAGAAAGCTTGTAAGTGAGAAATAAAGCAATTATTTCATTTGTCTACAATCAAACCATTTAATGCCTACAAGAAAAGACAACCAAGTTCTATGACTCCTTTTTTTTGGTGTAATTTAATAGATTAAGGGTGCCAAAGTCACAATGATGATATTGCCATAGTTAATATATTTTCTAGTGCATACACTATTGTTAATTTCTTGATTATTTAGTGCAAATAAGTTAATGTGACAAAGAGGAAATGCTTGTAAGTGAGAAATTAGGTGACTGCTTAATTCTTTAAGAATTGAAACATTCAATGCTAGCAAGAAGAGATAATTTAGTTCTATGTCTCCTTTGATTGATGGAATTTAATCGATTCATATTACCAAAGTGATAAGTATAGTATTGTCCCGATTAATATATTGTTTGTTGCATAAACTAATGTTAATTTCATAATCATTTTGTGTGAATGAGTCAATGCATTTAAAAAAGAAAGGTTGTAAGCGAAAAATTAAGTGATTATTTCATTCTTCTACAATTGATCCATTTAATATCTACAAGAAAAGACAATCAAGTTCTATGGCTCATTTGTTTAATGTGATTCAATGGATTCATAGTATCAAAGTGAAAGGGGCAGTATTATCATGATTAATATATTTTTTGGTGCATACACTAGTGCTAATTTCATGAATATTTTGTTTTGTGAGAATAAGTCGATGCAACCAACAAAGAAAGCTTATGAGCAAGAAATTAGGTGACTATTTCATTCTTTAAAAATTGAAACATTCAATGCTAGCAAAAAAAACAATCAAGTTCTATGTCTCCTTTGTTTGATGGAATTCAATTGATTCATAGTGCCAAAGTGATCAGGATAGTGTTAACTAGATTAATATATTGTTTGGTGTATACACTAATGTTGATTTCATGATTATTTTGTGTGAATGCATTTTTGTAAATAAAAAAGAAAGCTTGTAAGCAAGAAACTAAGTGACTATTCCATTCTTCTACAATTCAACCATTTAATGACTACAATAAAAGGACAATCAAGTTCTATTACTTCTCTATTTGATGTTATTTAATGGGCTTAGAGTGTCAAAGTGACTAGGATGGTATTCGCATCATTAATATATTTTTTGGTACATACATCAATGTTAATTTCATTATTATTTTATATGAATAATTCAATGCAATTAATTAAGCAAGCTTGTAGGTAAGAAATTAAAGGATAGTTTAATTCCTTAAGAATTGAAACATTCAAGGCTAGCAAGAAAAGACAATTAAGTTCTATATCTCCTTTGATTGATGGAATTTAATAGATTCAAAGTACCAAAGTGATAAGGATGATATTGTATCATGATGATTTTTTGTGTATTAATCCTTTCAACTATAGGAGAAAACTTGTTAGCAAGAAATGTAGTGAGAGTTTCATTCTTTTAAAATTGAACCATTCAATACCTACAAGAAAAGACAAAAAATTTGAATGACTCCATTGTTTGATGGAATACAATGGATTCAAAGTGCTAAAGTCAAAAGGTCATTCTTTTCATAATTAATATATTGTTTTGTAATGTTAATTTCATGATCATTTTGTGTGATTGAGTCCTTGTAACAAAGGGAAAAAGGGATGGTTTCATTTTTTTGGAATTGAACCATCTAATACCTTAAAAAAGAAAGATAATCAAGTTTAATTACTCTTTCATTTAATAAAGTTCATTTGAGTTAGAGTGTTAAAGCCATACAATCATTATTGTTGTTGATTAATATAATGTTTGGTGCATACATTAATGTTAATTTGATGATAATTTTATGTGAATAAGTCCTTGCAATTAAAGGAAAAAGCTAGTAAGCAAGAAATGAACTAACTATTTCATTGTTCTATAATTGAACAATTTAATACTTACAAAAAAAAAACAGTAATGATCAATGACTCCCTTGTTTAACGAAATTCAATGGATTCGTAGAGTTAAACTCATAAGGTCATTATTGTTGTGATTAATATAATGTTTGTTGCATATATGAATGTCAATCTCATTATCATATTGAGTGAATGACTCCTTGCAACTATTGTAGAAAACTTGTTTGATTGAATTCAGTGGATTCATAGGGTGAAAATGATAAGTTCATTATTACCAATTTAATATAATGTTGGGTCCAAACACCAATGTTAAATTGATGATCATTTTGTGTCAATGAGTCCTTGCAACTAAAGGAGAAAACTTGTTAGTGAGGAATGAAGTGACAATTTCATTCTTTTAGAATTGAACCATTTAATACCTATAAGAAAAGACAATGATGGAATTGAATTGACACAGAGTACCAAGGTCATAAGGCCATTATTGTCACATCTAACATAATTTTTGGTGCATATATCAATATTAATTTCCATGTCTAATTTGTGTGAATGAGTCCTTCCAATTAAAGGAGAAAATTTGTAAGGATCAAATGAAGTGAGAGATTCATTCTACTAGATTTGAGTCATTTAATACCCACAAGAAAAGACAATCAAGTTCTATCACCCCCTTTTTTAGTGGAATTCATAATGCCAAAGTCACAAGGTCGTTATTACTACAATTAATATATTATTTAATGCATACACCAATATTAATTTGATCACCCCTTTATTCAGTGGAATTCATAATGCTAAAGGCATAAGGTTGTTATTGCTACAATTAATATATTGTTTGGTGAATACACTGATATTAATTTCAAATCATTTTCTATGAATGACTCCTTGCAACTAAAGGAGAAAACTTGTAAGCAAGAAATTAAGCAACTGTTTAATTCTTCTAGAATTTAACCATTAAATACCTATAATAAAAGATAGTCAAGTTCTATGACTCCTTTATTTAATGATATTCAATGGATTTAGAGTGTCAATTCATAAGGTCATTATTATCATAGTTAATATAATGTTTGTTGCATACATCAATGTTCATTTCATGTTTAATTGGTGTGAATGAGTCCTTGCAACTAAAGGAGAATGAGTCCTTGTAAGAAAAACTTGAAACAAAGGAAAGGCTTCATTCTTCTTAATTTGAATTATATGTAAAAATTAATGGAAAGCTTATTAACTTTGACTTTATATCTGTCCCTTAGTATAGAGAGATAGATGGACTCCAAAGAAAAATTAAAAGAAAAGAAAAGTTTATTTCTTCTCTTCAAGTTGAAATTGCTTATAAATATTTACAAGAATAACTTTTTCCTCCTATTATCACTGCTAAAATATAGGAAAAAAAGAAAAATAATAGAATCATTGATATGTTTAAAAATTCCTACTATCTTTAAGGATATGAATGAACATATTATTGAATTACCTTATGAACCAAGCTTTAATGAAGTCAAATTCCAATGAAAGTCAACCCCATTGCTATAGGACCTAGGCATTTAGAAATATGAAAAACAAAATTACAACTCCTTAAGAAAGGACTTATTCAAAAAAGTACAAGTCCTAGGAGTTGTCCTACATTTTATGTG